>JAWZYV010014326.1:0-127914 GCA_038373885.1 Cheiracanthium punctorium
CGGAACTCGAGAATAATACCTGTTAAGCAGTTCAGTACAGCTGAGGTTTCAGCCTTCGGTTCTAGTATAAAATAAAATAACACGTCGTTTCTTCATTTTCGGGTCTTCTTTTATTTGAGGCCTACAGCAGCTGTTCCGTTTACCCCGGCTTTATTTAGATCATGCATTCTGTTTTTGAGGATATTTGTACATTATTTAACATATAAAGGAACTGTACTTGAATCTACTTCATTTGTCGAGAAGGCCAGTTTCTATTTTCATTCCGATGAAAAATAAGAAAATTTAATATGTAGCAAATAGTTTACTAAAAACATACAAAATAAGCGTCTTCTTTGAACATCAAAAGTTGGAGGAAGTGTAAGCTTAAATGAAAAAGCCCGACCAGCATGGGCGCCGACAGAATATTTCCCATGGGGGGGGCAAAGACTACTTCAACGTATGGTTACCATGTTGGAAAGAACAAAAAAGCAAGGTAAAACACTGCATACAAAAATACAGGGGGGAGCCATTGCCCCCCCTTGCCCTGTGCTGCCGGCGCCCATGACGACCAGTGGGCAAACGCATTGCGCTCTGAACTGGGAAACAGAAGGTGCCTGGTTCAAAACAAGGTTGTATACGCCGAATCTTAGCGTAAATACGAGTTAGGCCCCCTTATAAAGACCCCACGCAGGGTCTTTCTATATGTCATAATCGAGACTCTTGTTAAAACTCATTTTGAAACTGAGTCATTAAGGGACTGTGCGTCCCCTGGTGACACAAACGTAGATGAGTGGCTGGCTTCTGGAGATAGTTCACAGATATTTGATTTTCCAAAGATCACCCTTTTAAAACTAAATCATGCTGCTGATAAACAGGCAAACAATAAATCTCCTGGCCCAGCCGGAGTGGATGGATATACAGTAGAACCTCGACTATCCGAAGTAACTGGGACCGAGCCTACTTCGCATAATCGAAATTTTCGGATAATCGAGAATTCATCTATAATCATCTAGTTTAATATGTAATATGGTCATTGAACTGTTGTTATGACTATTTTACGGTTAAATAAATTAAAATTATAAATGAAAATAAATTAATTTTTGAAACAAAATCTGACAATGGTTTAAACGGAAGCTTCATCTGGTGTAAATGGGCCAACCTTTTCTGTGCAGCTCTATCCCGAAGTTTTCTTAAAAGCATGATTTCAGAGGAATCACACTGCTTCTGTTGTTCCAACCAAAGAAGGCCTTTTAAGAAACACTCAAAAGCATCATTGTTACTGATCTTATTTACTGCAGAATCATTCTCATCTTCATCATCATCTTCTTCTTTTGGAGATTTTCGGACTTCTGCTATTAATTACTCATCATTGAGCAACTGGAAGCCTGCATCTTCCACGTCACAATTCAACCAATCTGTGATTTCTCTATCCCCACAATTTTCCAAAACCTTTTATTGTGCTAAAAAGGCTTAAAACTCAGAAACACTATCTTTCACAATGTCTGTAGCATTTTCATCTGCTCCAGTTGACAAATTCGTCAAAATTTTTCGCCAACTTCTGTCGTTCAATTCTTACGCGTTAGTTCGTTCGATTGCGGCATAGATTCCCACGCGTCACGGATCATATAAATTCAGTCTTTGATATTGACAGTTTTCCAAAACTCAATTATTGAAACTGCACCCGATTCAGAATCTCCTTCAAAAAGTAATTTTCTGATGAAAAAAAAAAGTGAAGAAGAAACCGACTTCGGTTAACGGAGAGTTTCGGTTAATCGAGGTTCGGATAATCGAGGTTCTACTGTATATTAAAAAATTCGGTCAAATTCAATTGGCAGGATTTGCTGGCCTTTCCTAATATTTGGAAATTGGCAGTAATAGTCTTTTTCCATAAACAAAGTGTTGAGAGATACGCCTGGCCAGCGTGTAAAGAGGGCGCTGTGTAGCCAGCGCAAGTGTAGCGATAAAACAAAACTTTTGTATCAGTGAGTGTGTGCGAAGGAATGCGCATAGCTCACGGAGAAAATAAATGTCTACAGTCCACTAAGTGTATTTTTATTGAGTATAAAAGAGCATACATAAAACCATGAGCTATCGATAGGGCTAAAACATGGTCCGAAGTAACCGGAGAGAACTATAGCGTTAGTGTCGAGTTATTGAGAAATGGGTTCCTGGTCTCGTGTGACATCAGTCCCAAAATAGAGGTACGAGCTATTGTCCTCTTGAGTTTAATTTAGTAATTAATTATTAGATTTGACAGTAATTTCGTGTTTAATGAGTTCAGAGCAAAAGTTTGTGTGTAAATATTGTTTTCGTTAATGAGTGTACTTTCGCTTTCAAAAATGTCAGGAATAACAAAATTAACGAAAGATGAATTAAAACTAGTGGCTGAGGAGATCGGAGTATCTGTGCCAGAAGGTGAAAAAAAAATAGAGTTTAAACGTTTAATTGAGGAGAGTGATGTGTTCAAAAACGAAAATGAATTCGTGAAAGGCATCATAGATCAAATATTAGAGGAGAAGAAAAATCTAAAATCGGAGCAGGCTAGTCAAATTGAGCTAGAGCGACTTAAATGTGAGCGAATTAAAGCAGAATTAGAATTAGCACAATTAAGAGCAGACGCGAAAAATACCGAGAAACTTAGCGCTCTAGTTAGTGAAAAAGAGACGACTGAGCTGATCGATGTTTTGATCAAAAGTGTTAGAACATTAACAATTAGAGTACCGATCAAATCGGAAGGCTGGGGCTTCTTTTTTAATTCATTAGAAAGAGCATTCAGTACAAAGAATGTCCCTGATAAATTTAAAGCGAGATATTGTTGAACTTACTAGGAGAGAAGGCGTCAAATATTTTAACTTATATTGACCAGAAAGATCTAAATAATTATGAGGAAATTAAATCAATTGATTTGAGAGAATTCGAACCAACAGCGCAAGCTGTATTAGAGAATTTTAGATAGGCTTCTAGAGAAAATGAAAATCATGTACAATTCGCTTCGCGTTTAACTACAAATTTCTATTATTATTTAAAATTCAGAGGAGTTACAGATTTTGAATCTTTAAAACAGTTAATTGTCTCGGATAAATTGTTCCAATCACTAGATAAAGAGACAGCCGCTTTTATTAATGTAAGGCAAGCAAAAAATTGGTTCCGACCGTTACAGCTAGCCAAAGAATGTGACTTATATTTTACTTCTAGAGGCAAGCCTGTAAAAGAGACAAAATTATAACAAATTTAAAGTCGCGAAAACAGCTTCTAAAGTATTTCTCAAAGAGGAGAAAAATAAAACATGTGATTTACGCTTGCAGCAATATCACCCACTGTACCTTTGCCCCCAATTTAAGAGACTTACGGTTCTTGAGCGAGTTGAGGTTGTTAAGAATAAAAATGTTTGTTTCAAATGTTTAAATTCGGGTTGCAGTTTTCAAAAATGTTCTTATAAAAGTTGTTTCTGTGGCAAAGCTCACCACAAATTAATTCATTTCTCTAGAGAACTGAAAAACTCACCATCGCCTATGAATCAAAACAGAAACAGATCCGGCGCCGCGGAAATCATAAATAAATCACCGCAGGGGGGAGGAACGAAGAATATGCGTTTGATACCGTTCCTGTTGTGGCTACGTTACTTGAAAATAAAAGGGTAATGTTGTCCACAGTGCAGTGCTTGATAAGAGATAAATATTCCGAATGGAGGGGAATTCGTTGTATTTTAGATGTAGGCAGCCACGTGTACATCATGAGTAGTAAGTGTTTACAACGATTGCAACTAAAAAGTGAAAAAATAAATCAAACCATTTCGTGCGTTAATGGTACGTCGTTGGTAATTAATCGAAGAGTTACTGCAACTCTCGCGAGTAAAAATAAAAGTTTTGAAAGAAATATGTCGATGTTAGTTGTAAAAAAAATAACTGATTTAATTCCAAGTCAAAAATTCGAAGCTCGTTTTCAAATTCCAGAGTCAATTAAACTTGCGGATCCTAATTCTAATGTTCCGGGAAAGATTGATGTTTTAATTTCTGCAGAGTACTTTTACGACATAGTAAAGCCGGGAAAATGAAAGGCAAAAAATGCCAACTTAACGTTACAGGATTCTGTGTTTGGTTATATTGTAGGAGGTAGCATTCCGACGTCAGGTAAATTAAATTCTAATTATTGCGGTTTAATAAGTGAAACAGAGGAGTTAAATTCTAATTTGCGAAAATTTTGGGAAATTGAGGAGATAGGAAGCGAAGTACCTAAAAGTAAAGAAAATTCAATATGTGAGGAACATTATGCGCGAACTCATAAGAGAGATAAAACAAGAAAATATACGGTTTCTATGTCATTTAAAGAGCATTGGTCATGTTTAGGGAACTCGAGAGACATTGCTCTTAAGCGACTTGAATAGCTGTGGACACGATTGTCTAGAGACCAGGAGTACCTAAAATTGTATCGCGAATTCTTAAAAGAATACAACGACTTGGGACACATGACTGAAATTAGAGAAACTGTGGAACCTGAGGTGACATATTATATGCCTCACCATGGCATATATAGTCCTCATAAAATTACAACTAAACCGAGAACAGTATTTAACGCCTCGACCTTAACATCTAGTGGAAAATCACTAAATTCTATCCAATATAATGGTGGAGTCATACAAGACGACTTGTTTAGTTTGTTAGTGCGATTCCGTAAACGTAGATTTGCCTTTACAGCAGATATTTGCCAAATGTACCGAATGATTAATATAGACGAAAGTCAAAGACATCTCCAAAGAATTTTGTGGAAAGAAGATGTCAATGAGCTCGTTAAGGTGTATCAACTCAATACCGTAACTTACGGAACAGTTTCCGCACCCTATTTGGCAATGTGAACTCTGAAACAAATTTCCATAGACGAGGGAAAGAATTTTCCTATTGCGGCACAAGTGCTGTGTAATGACCTCTACATGGATGATATTTTAAGTGGAGAAAACACATTAGAGGCAGCTAAAATTTTGCAACATCAACTAATTGAGATTCTTAAAACTGCGCACATGACATTACACAAGTGGTGTGAGAGTACATACGAGCTTATACCAACCACAGAAAATGAGTATGACTTTTCGTGTTCGGACGAAATTAAGACGTTAGGCATTGCCTGGAAATCCAAAACCGATTGTTTTACCTTTAAGGTAGAAGTGGAAAAAAATGATCAGCCAACCAAAAGATCAGTCTTATCCATCATCGCCCGACTTTTTGATCCTCTTGGATTACTTGGTTCAGTTATTACAAAGGCAAAAATTTTCATGCAACAATTGTGGATGAAAAAAATTGATTGGAGTGAAAACCTCCCTGAAAAAGAAGCTGGCGAATGGAAAGATTTTGTGAGAGCCTTGTGAGTGTAAATAATATCATTGAACGATGCATAGTGATTGTCAACTGACATTCATGACAACTGCTAACAAAATCATGGGCATCCCTCTTTAAACCTTCGCAATAAAAAGAGTATCGTATTCTTTCTGCTGTTTTCCTTTCCCCCATGTGTCCAGCAAAAGGAGATTCATGAGCTAATCTTAAAACTTCAGCCCTCCGCCTTTCGGGCAAAACCAATTGAGCACAATTCTCCCCAAGAATTTTTTCCGTGTGAAAGAAAATCCGTCAGACACTTAAAAATTGCCTTTCTTTTTTCTTCCTAACTCCCACTGCCTAACAAGCTTTTCACAATCTCTTTGCTGATGCAGAAAAGATAAGCTTTCACTCTGACTGATTTCGTCACAATGCCAGTCTTCGTTATCTCCCTTCTCTTTTTCAACCTTCGAAATGCAAGAATCACCTGTTTTGACTTGAGTTGCTCTCCCCCTATACAATCATTCCCTAATTCTACAGCTTCGCTGGGCGGAATGTAATTTTCGCCTTGACTCACGTTACTTTCCCTCTTGTCTACGGGGGGGAGGATCCTTACGATCTAATCCTGACTCGCTTTCCTGTAGTCTTTTTACTATAGCCGGAGGTATCAACATATTTTCAAGCAATTCAGGAGCGATAGCACACAATACCTCTTCGTGAACACCATTCGTTCTACCATCCTTCGCTACCGCTAAAGGGATGTTTACTAAAGGACATTTTATTGCTGGGCCAAAAATGCCTTTTAAATAAATTGAGGGCTTGTCCCTGATATCTATGTTCGGGACAACACCTCTTCTAATAACTCTTATTTCCGTTCCTGAGTCCACTAAATAATTCGTGACCAACCCGTCAACGCTAATGTCATTTTTTTCCAATTTACACAATTGATTTTTTATTGTGTTTCCCTCGGGTTTTGACTCTAGTAATTTACTAACTCTAGCAATAACTGCTCCCTCTTCGATCTCATTGTCTGACTGAGGATCTTTTTCTACCCTCTTTGATCTGGCTGACTTAGCGCTTCCCGTATTTTTGTTTTGGGGATTCCTATTTAATCTCCAACAATCCTTTTTTAAGTGGTTCTTTCCCCCACAGTGATAGCAGGAAAAATCCTTTCCACCCCTCCTGTTCGGATCGATCCTACCTTTTTCCTCATTATTTATTCCCTTATTGGAATTCTTAAACTCCAAATGTTTCTCCCAGTCCTTACTAGTTTCTCTTTTGTGCCCATTTTTAGGAGTATGGTATGGTTTTCCCTTCGCCGTGTAGAACACATCTATTTAACTCTTTAGGTTCAAACCAATTATCCCCTTGCCTAACCCCTATGTGTACAGCCGTTTCTGAGTCAAGCGTTTGAAATATTCTGTCAGCTACTACTAGCTGCTTTATCATCTCAAAATCTTTTGCCTTCCTCAACTTACAATAGTAATCCCACATAGAAGATAATCTAGAGGTTAATTGGGCAAATGTCTCACCAGGCTCCCTAATCGCTTTTTTAAAATTTTCCAAACATGTTCTAGCTGACGGTTGGAACTCCCTTAAGACTCTCTTTTTTAACTCCTCATAATTTTCATACTGTTCCCCTTCGACATATGACAGTAATGGAGCCGCTTTTCTCCTAACAAGCAAAGCAAAATTTCCCCCTTTAATTCATCTTCGACCTGTTCACTACTGAACGCTTTTTCCAGACTAGTGAAAAAATAATCCCAGCCTTCCGCTTTGTTTGGAACCTTTACCGTTAATAATCAACGGTCAAGGACCTTGTTTGGAACCTTGAGGAACCTTGTTTGGAACCTTGAGGAACCTTGTTTGGAACCTTGAGTCTAATTATCCTAATTACTTCTTCAAGCGATCTTTTTCCACCTTGCCCTTCCTGACCTGTTACCATATTTTGACGCCCCTCTTGATCTGACCTTTGTGACTTTATTTTTTCTATTTCAATCCTTTCCTCAGATTGAAGTTTAAAAATCTCCGTCTCATTTTTTTCTCTCTCTCAGTAATGGGGCCGCTTTTCTCCTAACAAGCAAAGCAAAATTTCCCCCTTTAATTCATCTTCGACCTGTTCACTACTGAACGCTTTTTCCAGACTAGTGAAAAAATAATCCCAGCCTTCCGCTTTGTTTGGAACCTTGACCGTTAATAATCAACGGTCAAGAACCTTGTTTGGAACCTTGAGGAACCTTGTTTGGAACCTTGTTTGGAACCTTGAGTCTAATTATCCTAATTACTTCTTCAAGCGATCTTTTTCCACCTTGCCCTTCCTGACCTGTTACCATATTTTGACGCCCCTCTTGATCTGACCTTTGCTACTTTATTTTTTCTATTTCAATCCTTTCCTGAGATTGAAGTTTAAAAATCTCCATCTCATTTTTTTCGCGCCTTTCATCACTAGCCTGTGTTTGTACAACCACAACATTTGGATCAGAGCCAATGAAATCGCCCCATTCCCCGAGAGCAAAAAACGTCACGAGAGAACGCCAGGATGAACAGATGCGCCAGAGATGTTGGCGAGAATCAAATTCTGCATCTCGCGGACATTTGTTTATTACTTTGAAGAAGCAGAATTTGACAAATATAATTTGCGTTTAAATATATTTCTTGATATCAATATGCAGTATAGTGTGAGTGTGTGAAAATTAAACTTTTATATTAGTATTGATTGTGTGTCTTTATATTTTTTACTTAAAAAAAATTACAGATACATTTCTATTTTTTAAAGTATTTTCTACAGCTTTTATTAAATATAATCTTTTATTAAATATCATCATAGGCGTCTATAGAAACTTTTCTAAAGTAAGGGGAGGGTTAATTAAGAAAAAAAAACATTACTAGTCTAAGAGCCAGCGACCGCCAGACCTTCGTCATAATATAAAAGCTGAAACTTTCTCTGCGCATACCCCCCCAACAGAGGTAGGAACAATCGGCCACTATAAAGTTTGGATGATCGGGGCTTTGGCAGGTAACAGGTGGCAAAGGTGTATAAAATTGCAGAAAATTTTCGTCATTTCATAAAGCTTAATTTTTTTATATGTATTTCTTCGCAGTACTAGAAATCACTTTATCCCTTGCCAGACACTTTTCCATCGTGGCAAACCCCCGCCAGACAATCTCAAAGTCATGGAAAACGTAATTATATTACGAGCGCGCTGCATCATCCTAAGAAAGTTCAGAAGTAGCAGTATAAAATGTGCTTGACACTTTGTGACTGCTTGACGTACTTCGTCGCGGGAGTTTACAAACACAACAGTTTTCCATGACTCCCGTTGACTTTGAGGTTGTCTGGCAGGGGTTTGCCACGATGGAAAAGTGTCTGGCAAGGGATAAAGTTATTTCTAGTACTGCGAAGAAGAACATATTAAAAAATTAAGCTTTATGAAATGACGAAAATTTTCAGCTTTTTTATACACCTTTGCCACCTGTTACCTGCCAAAGCCACGATCATCCAAACTTTATAGTGGCCGATTGTTCCTACCTCTGTTGGGGGGTATGCGCAGAGAAAGTTTCAGCTTTTATACTATGACGAAGGTCTGGCGATCGCTGGCTATTGCTCTATACCGGGAGGTGGAAATTTGGACTTGTAAGTTTCGATTTTGCTTTGCGATGCAGTTTTGTTTACATTATAAGTCGATACGTTAAAGCTCGAGTACCCTGTCTCTCTCTCTCTCCCCCCTATCCCCTCCCCTTAAGGCCACCCACGCTTATGACATGCATCATTATAGTATCTTAAAGAACAATTTGGGGGGTCCCTCTTTTTGTAGAGGCCCCGGACGCTTGCCCCCAATGCCCGCCCGGGAATCGGGCTCTGCCCATATATCTCTATCACCTATAACGTATTAACTTCAAAGTTGACTCCTCTCTACTTTTGGTGACCTTAATAAATTACTGTAATAGTGTCAAATTATTCATCATTTCTATCCCAACTTTCTCAATATAAATATGAACAAAAGCGACATTTTTTACTCTAATTAACTTACACGGAAATGAAATGCAGCAGGTTCGTATGATGTTCTGCATCACTATTGTGTACAGCAAATTTTCTCATAAAGTGTCTTTACACTGAAAACAGAAATTATGAAATTTAACAGGAGCGACTTGTCTTCCTTTTAATTCGTCTATATTTTATTATCGCTTTAAAGAAAGAAAAACACTTTAAGTCAATCAAAACATCTTAAAGTGATAAACAATAATGTCGTTTCACTATTATTGCCGTTGGTTTTTTAATGATTATTTTAATATAACTGTCCTGCTTCATCAGACTTAAAAAGAAAAATCCCGGCAAAAAAGAAAAAAACACATTCACGATGGAACAAAACCGCAGGTCTGATTCCTCGCCAAATACAAGCTACCGAAACTTCCCATCCGATGACACTGCAACCCTAAGTCTCCAGGAATGGAGCAGTTTCATTGGCTGATCCAAATCTTGTGGTTGTACAAACACAGGCTAGTCCTTTCATCAATTATTGACTGTAACAGTTCTTTCACTGTTTCCTCGTCATAATTTTCCATTCCTAAAATAATCTTTTTTATATCATTGTTTGCTCTGGTTGGACTTCCAACCCCAATTCCGATGCTAGAAAAATTAGTTCTGCTTTCCTCCCTCTCATTAAGAAAGCCATATTTAACCAATTTTGAAATAGAAAATTTTCCCCACAAAAATGTTAATCAATGCACAAAAGTACATCCCTTATATACACTGCTCAAAACAATTAAAGGATATCGCGGGTCTAGGTGGATCTTGTGGCTGGGAAACTTTTTAGCTGATTGATACATGGTCGACAGACGTAGTAGGTTATATAAGAATAAATTACACATGTTTGGCAGTATACTTGATTAAATTTGATCTCTTGAGTCGATTGGGTTTGAGCGGGTCCTATCCCTCGGTGGTGACCTGGAATTCAGGGTTCGTTTTCCGGCTGTCCTCTGTTGACTAACCCGGTCTTTTTGGTTCGCCTCCCAACTGTTCTTTGCTAGCAGCGTTCTTGAAAGGGTTCGATTCCTACTTAGTCTTGGATCAGTTGGCTCACGTTGGGAGTGTATCCATTCTATCCTTGGATATATTGGTGTCATATATTGGACCAAGATTAGTTGTATAATAACTGTGGTATTTGGTTGAGGTGTGGAGATAGTATTTGATGATGGATTCTGGATCGGACTTGGCTTCATCCAGATTATACTCACAACAAAGGGACGCTAATGCAGACAGATCAACACTTAGTACGAGTACCCCGACCTCAATTGCGGGAACTCCCCCCCTTGGCGTAAAGCCTGAACAGTCTCAACTGCAACAGTCTGGTGCCTCACAGAATATGGATAAATTGAAATATATGCCACTCAGTAAGAACTTGGAGAATAAGATTTTTGAACAAGGCTCAATGGCTGTACTCAATGAAATAAAAAACAGGCTCAATAAAAGCATACAGAATTCTTTCATGCAAGGAAAATGAGTAAGGAAACTATATCCGAAATAGAAAAGATTTTTCATGAGGCATACAACGTAGGAATGGTACTAACTCAGAAATACAATGAAGCTGTCAAAATATTGCAATGTAAAAAACTAGACAAGACTTATGCGGATGTTGTATCTGAACATTTGATAGAGAAAATTGATGACTTGCAGGATAAGGTCACCAAGGTGGTGGAGAAACCTCTGGTTGAGATGGTGAAGCAGGATGGGGAAAAAGGTGTACGAAACTATAATATAAGCATTCAACTCACGGAGGGGAAAGAGTCGCCTTTAGAGATAAGGAATGCTGTCAAGACAGAATTGACCAAAACAAATACTAAAATAAAATTAAATGACATAATTTTTGCAGAAAAATCCAAAAGGATAATTTTGGTATCGTATAACAAGAACGAAATGTCTACCACCTATCAGGCCCTAATAAGTAGCACTCCCCTAGTAGAGAGATATAATATTAAACAGACTAAGATAGCCACACATAAAGTTATAGTCTTGGGGGTGCCTAATACATTACGGCCGGGGAGATAGAGGAGGAGCTAGGCTCACTTGCAGACAATCTGGAAATAGAGGCGGTAAGGCCAATGGGGAAGAGGGAGATGGTGCCATGGTTGCTGAATGTTGACGAGCCAACAAAAAATTTTCTGCTATCTAAAGGTAAAACTTGCATCTCAATCCACAGAGTCAGGATAGCACAATTTGTTGATGCTCCCGGACGCCTCAAATGTCAAGATTTGGACCATAGGATATACACATGTAAATCTGAAAAGCAATTCTGCGGTAGATGCGCTTTAGAACACGATACAAGAATCTGTACGGTGGAAGATTTTGTATGCAGAAATTGTTATGAACTGGGAGACTCGGAGTACCACCATCGCGCTGACTCCCCTGTGTGCCCAACGTACCGAAAATATAGAGAATGTCTCATAAAGGAAAGCCGTGGAGTGACGTCTTAGGGTCACTCCTTAACTAACATATCTGATCTTACTGTCCTCTATATGCAACAATGGCTTCACAAACCCCTGTAATAATGCACGATACCATTAATGTTATTCAAATAAATCTCAATCATTGCAAAAATGCTAATCTACAATTGTTTTCATTTTCATTTCTGATGTGCACAATCTTTATAAATCAATAGATAGCATTCAAGTAATAGCTTATCAAGATCCGTTGATAGTAAATAATAGATTTTATGGCTGCCCCTCCTACATAAGAGACTTTCGTTCCGATGCAAATACCTGTGGTTTGTTATTACTGGATCAAAATATAAAGGCCCTGGCGGTAAACAAAAGTGCAAATAACATATTTATAAAGATATACAATAATAAAAATAATGAGAATATCATATTAGGATCTCAATATTCGCCACCCAGAAGTGACATGGTGCAGGACTGTTCCAAATGGACTAACATAACAGGCAAACAAGACAGAGTTATAATTTTTGGCGACTTCTATGCTCTCAATACCCTTTGGGGCTATGGGGATAGAAACGAGCGGGGAAGATACCTTCAGGAACTTACCAATGAATTGGACTTAATAGTAGTCAATGACCCCATGGCCCCAGCCAATTTTACACACATAGGAACCCATGGACACCCAGATCTAACAATAGCTTCTGACAATATGAAAGACATGATACATACTTGGCAGGTTCTTTTAGATGAAAACGGCTCTGACCATAGATATATATTACCACGAATAAAAATGACAATAGATAAAATTACCGATTATAAATATAAAACTAAATACAGTAGTTTTAAAAAATTCAATAGACTTTGGTCCGCTTATATATCCCCAATAATTGCAGATCTAATTGAAGCATATAATACCAGGGGCGTAGCCATGGGGGGGATATCGGGATATATCCCCCACCCGAAATTTTGGATTAGTGATGAAATTCCGACTATTTATGCAGATATATGTTCATATCCCCCCCCGAAAATTTTTCCAGGCGCATATCACCCCCGAAAATTTTTCCAGGCGCATATCCCCCCCCCCCGAAAATTTTCCTAGCTACGCGCCTGTATAATACAACCGAATTACAAAATATTTTCGAAAAATTAAACAACACACGGAAAGATATCAATGAAAAATCATTCAAAAAGACAAGTAAAAATAAAAAATTTAAGATAACTTGGTGGACAAAGGAACTTTCAATGCAACGTAATAAACTAAGAGCAATGCAGAGAAAGATGATCAAACAACCCCACAATATTGAGTACAAAACCAAATACAATATGGTCAGAGCCAACTATCGCAAATCTATAACAATAGCCAAGGAACAGTCCTGGAAGGCCTTTTGTACTAGGCAACAGAAAACGTATGGAAATAGCTTTAAAATAGCCAGGGGCCTTTATAACAATCACTTCCTGGAGACCATATTTGATAGCAATACAATAGAACAGAGCTATGAGGAAATTATGCATACCTTAATAAGTGCACATTTTCAAACAAGCAGAGCTGATGACGCCTGGAGCTCCTCTGATGAAATAGCTATAAACAACCAATTGCCTATAAACAAACACCCTATGACAGTAGACAACAATAAAACTAATACCCAAACAATATAAGGATTTTAACACTTTAAGGTGCCTGCCTACCTTTAAAATGCAATTTTCGATCAAAAATCCTATTTTTTGTCTTTGGCTATTTATTAAAGCTTAATTTATTAGCTTTCTAAATCCGTTTGAATTTTCTTTCCATCATGTTTAGAACTTGAGTTATACGAATTTTAATAGAAGTCACTTGGAAGCTTTCGAAACCGGAAGTAGGATTCTGCCGCCGGAAGTGAATCGTAAATGTTTGTTTACATTACTATTTTACCTAATATGAGTATTAAACTTTGTTACTAGTTATAAAATGAGCATGAAAAATAAAATTGAAAACTTCAAATTATTTAGAATGTGTTAAATATTTGTGGCAACAGCAGTTTTTACTTAGAAATCTGGCATTAAAGTTAGGCTACTACGTTTGTTTACATTTTCGTCGCGTGTTTGCCGTGCTTCCGTTACGAGTGTTTATAAGCTTTTTAATATTAATTTAATTTAGCTTTTTAAATCTTTTTTGACTTAAAATGGGAAAAAGTATTGGCAGGAAGAAAAAACGCCAGTTTCATGGCAATAGATACAGCAAATCTAACGAAAATGACACTCTCGAAAATCATGCTGTACGTACTATAGCATGTGCAAAACTGGACACTACGACTAATACGAGTGTTGAATTAGCAGATCAATCAATAAGTGGAAGTAGAATTATTGATTTAGTGATATTGTGCAGTGTTTTTTCTGACATTTGCTGTCCTCAATGTCTGAATTTAGGATTAACTTTAAATGAAGACTCAAGGTTTGGATTATGTTCTCATTTTGTTTTGAAGTGTAACAACTGCAACTTTTTGAAAGGTTTCGCTTCATCCAACAAGGAAAATAATGAGTCAGAAGTAAACAAGAGATTTGTTTATGGAATGAGGCAAATTGGCAGAGGTTTCTCTGCGGCTTATAAAATTTGTAGCACTATGAATTTACCAAGACTTGCAAAAGCTACTTATGAAAAGTATGAAAAGAAACTTTTGAAAGTTGTAGCAGATATAGCTGAAAGTTCTATGCTAAAAGCAGCTGAAGAAGTTCGCTCAATAACAAACAGCGATGAATGTGGAGTTTCGGTGGATGGAACTTGGCAGCGAAGAGGTCACACATCATTTAATGGCTGCGTTGCAGCTATTTCAGTGGACACTGGAAAGGTTTTAGACCTGGAAGTTATGTCTTCGTACTGTAGAATATGTAAAAAGTTACATAACTTCTCAAAGAATGCTGAGTTGGACTCATTAAAAGCTGATCATGTGTGTCAATGCAATTTTGAAGGTGCTGCGGGAAAAATGGAGACTGTTGGTGCATCACGCATTTTTCAGCGGTCTGTGGATCAACGGAAGTTGAAGTACGTAAAGTATTATGGTGACGGGGATTCCAAAGGTTTTCAGTGTGTACAGGACACTTACGGAGAAAAAAGTGTGACCAAATTAGAGTGTATTGGACACATACAGAAACGTGTAGGTTCACGTTTACGGAAACTAAAATCAAAAACCAAAGGTATCTCGGGAAAGGGTAAGTTGACTGACGCATTTATAGACAGGCTCCAGAATTATTATGGAATTGCCATTCGTGCTAATGTTGGGGATTTGAAAAGCATGCAACAAAATGTTATTGCAGTATTAATCCACTGTGCATCGAATGCAAAGAAGCCAATGCATGGACAATGCCCAACTGGAACACAGAGCTGGTGCTTTTATCAACGAGCTCTGGCAAATGGGGAAATCAATATTAAAGAAAAGTACCCTGGTTTACCCAACGACATCCTAAATACTGTAAGGCCGTCTTATTTAGAACTGTGTTCTAAGGAAATTTTGGAAAAATGCCTACATGGAAAAACACAAAACGCCAATGAGTGTTTTAATGGCGTTATATGGCAGAGAGTGCCAAAGGAAGTGTTTGTATCGTTAAAAACTGTGAAACTGGGGGCGTATGATGCAGTAATACAGTTCAATGAAGGCTATCAAGGCTGTCTAAAAGTTTTAACAGATCTAAATATCACAAATCCTGGGTATTTTACCGTGTCAGGATATCGGCAGCTCGATGGCTTTCGAATGACCAATTCAAACCGTCATTCAACCCCAAGTGCACATAAACGTAGAAAAATTTTAAAAGCAATTAGAAAAAAAAAAGATTATTGTTCATAATAATAGAGATTGCGAGCTCTACAAATCAGGAGCATTCTAAAAATAAATTTTTTATTTTTGAGGTAAGATTTAGTATTTGTTTCTTTTTTATGCTTTTTCTCAAAATGAGATTTTTACGATTTTGCTTTATCGCAAAACACCATAACTCAAAAAATTATTAATGCAATGTTTTGAAACTTTCACAAAATACTCTTGAGGAGTCATTTTAGGGACTGAACTACTATGATGAATCTAGTTAAATTATTTTTTGTTATTTTTTTGTTGATAGAAGTTATGAATTGTCATGTATATTCGTGATTTTTCCCCGCATAAAATGTTAACTTCTCTAAAATATTAAATAACATGGTTAGAGTTTCGAGTTTAGTTCATTCCCTTAAGGACCTTTCAATAATCAAAATAAAATTTACAGAATAAAAATATCTTTATTTAAATTTGACTTACAATGTTTTGGTAAAGTGCTTTTTTTTCGCAAATTTTATGCATATTTTAAGCCTAAATATCAAAATATTTTAAAATTTGCATATTTTTTCATGTTATTCGCAGTTTTTAACTGTATTCTATTATATAATGCACATAAATTAGCAATTTTTTAATTATTAAGAAAAATCCCCCCGACAGTAGGCAGGCGCCTTAACAGAAATTGGACTAATACAAGCTATGCAAGCACAGAATGTAAGGAAAGCAACAGGTATCGACAAAATAGACGCCAACATAATAATAAACCTAACGAGGAGCTTCCGAAGCGAATTATTAAGCATTTACAATAAATGTCTGCAAACCGGTACCTTCCCCAATATATGGAAAATATCGTCTGTTATCTTCTTCAGAAAGAATAATAAGGACCCGAAGGATCCAAAATCATACAGACCGATTTCTCTCTTAAGCATAGCGGGGAAGGTACTCGAGCGCATAATAAAATCTAGAACAGTTAACCTATTGGAACAAAATAATTATCTGCATGCAAATCAGTATGGTTTCCGGGAGTGCCGTGGTACCGTGGATCTGTTGTATAAAGTAATAAGTAGAATAAAAGAGTTTTAAAAAATATATAAATATGCTGTCCTGGTGTCATTTGACATCCAGGGCGCATTCGATAATATACGTTGGCACATAATAAAAGAGGAAATAGATTTAACCCCTTTACCCAACTATCTGAAAAATATCTTAAGAAACTATTTGGATGACAGGTATATAATAATAAACAATGGGAATTCTCCCATTAAAAACCAAGTATTTAAAGGTTGCCCACAGGGTTCTTGTCTTGGCCCGCTCCTGTGGTTAATCGCTGCAAATAGAATATTAAAAACTATGAATGAGGACTATAATGACGTTTATGCCTTTGCGGGCGACTTTATACTTATCGAAGCAGATAATACAATAGAGAAACTACAAATAAAAACAGATAATAGAATCAATAAATTTAAACAAATATACGATATCATGAAATTAAGTATATCAGTGCAAAAGACGCAGGCGATTACCATGGGAGTGAAGTCAAGAACTAAACCTCGATATAAATTAAATAATCAGAAAATAAGATCAGTCACATAATTAAAATGCCTAGGCATAATAATAGACAATAAACTAACGTTCACCCCACATATAAGATATCTTAATGAAAAAATAACAATCTTTATTAATAATATGTCCTTGGTGAGTGGGGTGTCCTGGGGCGTGCGCCCAGAAATTCTCAGGACCTGGTATAATACAGTCACATAAAAACAGTTAATTTATGCAGCTCCTTCATGGGCTACAAATCTCACCAAGGACTCCGTTAGTAAACTGTGGGCAATCCAGAAATTAGCCTTAATTAAAATTTCATAAGCCAATAGCAATACAGCTCATTCCGCCTTGTGCACCCTCTTGAACATTACACCGATAGACCTTGCAATAGAACGGGAGGTAAACAAATATAGAGCAATAAAACAAAACAGTCCATTACAAGATAGAGAGTTACCAGCTAATTATACACTAGAGAAAATAATTCCTCCCTCAATGTATAGCAATTACAAAATTAGGAACCAAATCATTACAATAGACAGTATCGAACATGACACAATAAACAATTCTTACATAAAAATTTATACAGATGGCTCAAAAATGGAAAATGGTACCGCATTTGCTTTCACGGTAATAGATAACTTAAATAGTCCGGTATATGATTATAATGAACGTGTAAACATGCATAACAGCATTTACCAAGAAGAGCAACTGGCAATAGTCACCGCGGTGGAATGGGCTGTAAATAATAATTACAATAAAATAAAGATCTATACAGACAACAGATCCACGGTTGAAAAAATTAAATCTATATATTCAAACACAGAAATTTCGATAGAACTGTATAAAATACTTGAAACTCATAGAAATGTTAAAGTCATAATAATATGGATAAAGGCACACGTGGGCCACAGGGGTAATGAAAGAGCGGATCAACTAGCAAAATTACCTTTAATAGAAAACCACCAGATAAGCAATAGAACCATACCGGTCCCCAGGTCCAAAATAGTGTATATTATAAATAAAAATATAAGAAATAAAAGGCAAAATTGGTGGAACTCGGTGGAAACAGGCAGATACACTTATAAATTTTTACCGACAATAGATAATAACTACAATATTAACAATATAATAGCTACGAAATTCATTATTGGAGGGGGCAGTTTTCCCAAATATCTAAAGAGATTTCAAGTTCGTAGAACCGATATGTGCGAGTGTGGCCAATTGGGCGACCCGTTGCACTATGTCTTTGGGGACTGCCCCCTTATGCCGAACAAAATTAGAAGAAATAGTAATGTTGATCCGTTCAAGAACTTTATGCAAATAATCCAGATACCCCATATAATGAAACTCGTTAAAATAAACTATAATAAATTAATAGAACTCTACAGCACTATAAATTTCAAATATAATTAGGTACCGGTGACGCACTGGTGTCATGTTGACAGTGGCATTTGGATATAACAGGGTGTCTACCATCATGCAAAGGTCACGAAAGTCACGGAAAAGTCAAGAAATGGGGAAAAGGTCACGAAAGTCAAGAAAAGGTCAAGAAATGAAGCACTAGGTCACGATTTGCGACTCAACTACGTTTTTTCCATTTCATTCAAATTCTTAGTTTCTAATTTTTTCTGCTAAGTTCAGTCAGAGAAATTATTTTATGTATCTTTTCTTAACTTCCTTAATTTGTATTTTGATTTCACGAGTGATTTCCTGGGAGAAAGGAAGTTGATTTGTTTATCCTCTTATCAATGGTGTGTGTGTGGAGGGGGGCATCTGCTGAGTGTCCACTCTTCTCCCTCCCGACCTGAGGCGAGGATTAAAACCGTTCGCTGTAGCTTCTTTTTTTTTCTTTTTTAAGAAATATATATGAAGTGTGTTATGTAACTTTTATTATTTTATGCTATTTAAACTATGCAAACAGACAAACTTAAGTTTTTCACGTGCTTATTTCATAAGAAAACTTTAAAAAACTGTTCGTTTGCTATTTATAAAATTCATTTAAAATGTCATTTACATGTTATTTAGCAGAAATCATCAAAAATGATGTTTGGCAAATAGTTGTATAGTGAACTGACAACAGTTCAATATGTCAACTGCGTGTTGTTTTACACCTTGGGAATTTCAAAAGTTGGCAAGTATGTATCTTCAAACCTTGAGAAAAGTATATCAGTTATCCACCTTCCCTCCTCAAAAAAAGGTTAAAATTGTTGGATTTAAGAGTAATTTTTTTTATCCCTTCATTCCTTGTTAAATTCAGTGTTTTGATTATTTTCCACATTTTCTTTTATAAAAACAATAACTTGGATTCCAATTATAATTATCACTGATCCCCATGTTTCATAGCTAATAACTTCAATTTCCCCAAAGTTTTATGATATATTATAGACTTTCATAAGTTCTGTGTTACCATAGATGTAAAAAGATTTGCAATGTACAAGCTACACTGCAAATCTTTTTACGGCGATCTTTACGGCGATCAATGGTAAATCTTCTTTTTTTAAATAGCAATTGGTCCAAGTTAACTGAAAGTAAACGGCTGATCAGTGAAAAAGTTGAAAAAAAAATCGCCTTAAAAATGGGAAGGGAAAAGAAAAACTCGAAGAATTTTTTAATTCATTGTTAAAATCAAAATCAGTTGTACATTTTTCTGCAAAATTTCCCCAGATGGCTAAAATTTCCTCCAATCGTAGATCGCCGGATGGAACATATTCTGCAACTGCATCCCTGGCACGATGTATTTTTGATATTAGTTTCGTATTTGTTATGGTCAAGAAAAGGTCAAGAAAAAGTCAAGAAAAGATCAAGAAATCAAGCTTACTTTTTGTCGTAGACACCCTGTATAAGTATTATTATGCGTTCTTAATATATATGGTAAAGATATATGATTTAACAGTATAAGGCAGATTGAAGGTATGAAAAAAAAAATAAAAATAAAATAAAAATAAATAATAAAAAAAAAGAAAAAAAGAAGAGAGAATGTGTTTTGAAACTGCCGGTGTTTCTCTACACTTTGAGTACTGCTTGGTATGGTTATGGTTGTATTGTATGTATATAATTTATATTGTATATAGTCCTATAGTGTAAAAAGTTTATTATAAATACGTGACACTACGCGATAATTATGTGAGGGAGTAAGGAAGAAAAGTGATAATGAATATGGCCAATGGCCAGATATATATAAGCAAGTGTGCGAGCACGCAGTGAATGAATAAAAATGTAAATATATAATGTGTACGCGTTAATTACAGATTCATATTGAATTACATTATATATTAAGAATAAATGTACTGTGGAGTAGGAAGAGATGTAAATATGTATTGTAATTATATGTATATAGTCAATTGTAATGCATGTGTTTCTTTGAGTTTTTGTGTATATAGTAGGTAAATGGTATAGTATTTTGCGCATATAGTAGAGTATATGTATATAGTAAATGGTATATTGTCAAATTTTAAAGCATGTGTTCTTTGGGATTTTGTGTACCGCTATGCATGTTCAAGAATATATAAATAGTTATAAGTAAAGCATAGGCAAGAAGCAAGTGTATAGGTAACGTGATTTGTAAAACTGTAGGGTAGTGCAGAAAAACTAATATGGATAGTGGTTAAAAAAAAAAAAAAAAAAGAATCAATGTATCATGTAAATATGTAGTCATGTGAGATGTAAATAGAAAAAGAATGTAGAAAATTCTAATATGATAGCTGTGTAATAGTGTTGGATCAATGTAACATGTATAGCATATATATATGAATTGATATGTAAGGGTGACAGAGTAAACCTGCTATCAGGATGCAGTAAATGGTAAAAGTTTATGGCTTATAGCAAAAAAAAAAAAAAAAAATCTCATATTGTATGGGGTCACGTAAGTAAGCGTTATTCTGTTCACCACATATGGTTAAAAATAAAAATAAAAATAAATTATTATGAAAATAATAGGAAAGGGGTTAATCACTCACATTCCCAGGATAAATAATACATTCGTTAAATTAGAGGATATGCTTTTGGATTTGGCTGAGGACCAGGGAGCTTGGGTTGTCCCTTAAGGAAGTGGTATTAAGGCAATTGTTCTCAATTGTATAATATTATATGATTTATAATGTATTATATAATGTGTGTTGTTGTATATAATGTGTTGTTGTCCCATGTATATAGTTTTCTTGTTCCTAATGTTTTAATGTGTTTTTAATAGTTAGTACTATATGTTATTGTAAACAGGCCACACTGAACGAAATGGAGAAAATTAAAATTAAAATATAAATATATATAGATGTAATAATTGGCGGAACACGGGAACAGGAATTCTTCCCCAGTTAAAAAAAAGGAACTAAGTGGACAGTGTTCTATAGCTCAGACTGTATTATGAACTGTAAACTGTGAAAGATATACGAACTATGAAAATACGTGAACCATATGATGTACCATCATCAGCACTTGTTTTTTTTTTAATTAAGAGATTTTGTTCTGTATTACTAAGATCCTTGTTCCTTCTGCTACTGGGATACTGCGAACCCCAGTGGCATAGTTTGTATTGTTGTTCAAAGTTAAATAAACTGGACTCTTCCCCCGGGGGGAAAATTGCCGTAAACCCTTGGGTCGCCCCCCCCCGGTGGGTGTCTTACAATCTTACATGTTTGGCAGAAAAAAATTCATTTTATTGCGCATTTGTGTAGAAAAGGGAAAAACACAATTTGTGCATATGAGAAAAAAAGAATAAGAAAAGGTGTTTTCTTCAAAGAAATCATTTTCTGTAGGGGGTATGGTTTCCACGGACGGCCAGCAACGTTGAACACCTTTGAGGCATGGAGTCAATGAAGCTATTTACCACGAGTTGGGGTATTCTGTCCCACTCTTCCAGAAGAGCTCTTTCCCGTTTTTGGAGAGTTTGTGGGGGTTGTTGGCCGCCAGCAACTCGTCCTCCTAGAGCGTCCCAAACGTGCTCTATTGGATTCATGTCTGGAGAGCACGCTGGCCATTCCATTCGTAAGATTCCTTCCTCGAAAAGGAAATCCTCCACCAGGTTAGCACGATGTGGCCTGCAGTTATCGTCCATTAAAATGAAGTCATCTCCGATTGCTGCAGCGTAAGGGACTACAATAGGTCTGAGGATCTCATCCCTATCTCGGCGACCAGTCAGAGGTCCATCTCGAATGATGTAGAGGTCTCTGCGTCCGTCAATGGAGATGCCACCATACACCAACACTCTACCACCGCCGAAGCTGACACTTTCGTGCACGAACGCAGGATTATTCCTACTGCCACGGTCCCTCCAGATGAAAATACGCCTATATCCCGTTTTTCAGGATGAACTGAAAAACGGGACTCGTCAGAAAAAAAGAACATTGCTCCATTCATTTCTCCTCAGTTCACATGCTCTGTTGCCCACTCCCTGCGGTCGCGACGATGCCTTGATGTTAGTCTAACACATACCATCGGTTGGCGAGCATACAGACCTACACTATGGAGCTGGTTTCGGACAGTCTGAGTTGAAACCGTGGTGGCAGTAGCCGAGCGAAGGTGTTGTTGGAGAAGAGTAGCATTAATATTCCGGTGCCTCCGAGCCGTTAACACTAAATAACGATCTTCATTGGGCGTTGTTGCCCGTCTACGACCTTGCCCTAGTCTCCGGCCTGCACTTCCAGTCGCCAAAAACCGGTTCCAGATCCTGGAAGTCACACTTTGTGACACTCCAATGGCTTGCGCTACTTCGGCTTGAGTTTGGTCCCCTTCTAACGCACCGACAACTCTCCAAGCTTCTGAATCGGTTAAATGACTTCGCTGAGACATCGTACTCATCGAAACAAAGCAGTCACTGAATGCCGATCATCCTTGTCTTCATTGTCTTTTATTCAGTTGAAAGTTCAATTTCATTCGCTGCCGCTGAAGCGACGTTTTTGACGTCGAACTCAAAATTAGCATACTCCACAGTTTGAAAATCAGAAAAATTTTCATTTGTGATTCTCTTCTTCCCTTTTCGGCCAAAAAAAAATTCGCTTATATCTTTATTTTATATAGAACTTACAATATCCTTTAATTGTTTTGAGCAGTGTAGATAACATATAACTTCTCAATACCCGGACAATGGAAAAAATACACTGATCATTTGAAATAATAAAAATAACATGCTTTTCATGCAACAAAAAAATAATAAAATAAGATTAAATGAATATTCAGCATTCTTTAAATACATATTCCATATTTACTTATCATTTCACCCACAACCCGGTGCTGTGAAATTAACACTACTTTTTTCCTTAAAATGGATAAAAAGTATTCAGCATTTTCTATAATATTTACTCTAATTTTAATCATCATTCAGCTGATATTTATTTCTAATAAATGCGCTCCAATATTTACTTAAACTTATAAACATGTTATGTATCATGTCACATATCCCTGTATCAAACAATCAAGGAAAAGTCACTCACCTTGTCTGTTGATTTATTCAGTATTAAACTTTAGTTGTCAGGTTCCTCTCCATAGTAGCAAACACACACGCATATTCACACAACTCTATTCCTGTAGTAGCATCAATTGGTAGTTGCAGTAACCATTTACTTAACGTCGATAACGTCGATTCTTTATATCCATACTTGCAGATTTATCGCACTATCATCACAGCAGCACATTTATCTAGTAAGTTGTAAGTATATCCACATTTGCAGATTGAGCTCGCCATCATTATATAAGCACACATATCCAGAAATCGGAGTTATAAGGGATCTGAGCATCGCTAGTCTCTTAGACTTTTCTTTTATCAAACCGCTGGCAACCACTTTATGTCGCAACTCTCGCGACAGTGAAATTGCTAATGGTAAAACTACTTTTTCCGAGCGTATATTTTATTGGGGCATTTCGTTGGTTCCGATCCACTTGAGATAAAAGAAAGCAAATTCAATAGATCCACAATCGAATTTTCTGGATTAATATAATTTTTAATATTTACACACAACTATTTACAAAATCAGGCAACTATTCTTTCATAGAGAAATAAATAAGTAAATGAAACATCATTTGTTTCCATCCAGGGGCTCTACCACCATAGTATCGGAAAGCTTTAGCTAGCGAATATATCGAGCCTTCTCTTCTCATGATGTCACAATCCGAGAAATATCCGATATGTCCTACTGCGATCCTATCGTGATTGTTTCACTGTCGTATTGACTATCGGAAAAAATGCTGTTTTTTCCCGAAACGTTGGATGAAGGCGAAAACTTGCATTCCGGTATCGGGGAGTACGAGATGGATGGGTTTTTATTGTGTGGATCGTAGAGTATCAACTACTTCCACAAAAGGACCCCTCTCCCTGGCACGGTGGGTCTGTCAAAAACCGGCTTCCACTCGTGATGGGTGTCTCCGGAGTCTTCGAAAATTCTGAAGACAATGCCTTCGTTTAAGAAAAAGGGGGAAAGTCTAGTGTTTTGATTGGTTGATCGATCTGAGTGTCGGATAGACCTCTAGCAAGCACAAAAATACTCGCTTTTTTATTCGACACTCGTCGTGGTAGCACCAAAAGGAGAGTCGCGGCAATTTATCCGAAGTATCTGACTATCCGAGAGCGAGAAATATCCGTCACTGATATTCTACGACACCATGGTGGTAGAGTCCCAGAGGAGAGGTTCTCATTTTCCACCTCTCTCTCCCTGCATCAGTTAGAAAACTGTCCTTTCTTTTCTTCGCCCCCCTTGTCCAAGCGAGAGCTTGCTGAGATCGGGGGTGATGTCAACTAGGGTCAAGGGTCAGCATGGACCCTCCCTGGTGAGAGTACGTGTGGCTAGAGATCCTTTATGGGTAGAGATGCGACAATGAAGGAGATTGATCACCCTGCGCATACTTAGCCTGCTTTTTTTTTTACCAAGTTAGGGGTTGCTACGGTGTTCCCTCACACAGCATCCCAGTAAACCTAAAGGGGAGAATACAATGCAACGCAAGAAGAACCATTAAAATGATTGATTGCCTCCGCACAGTACCGAAATCTAGAAGAATTTCAGACCTGAACCCTTATTACGTAGCCATGCACGTGCGGGCTTTGTGAAAGGGGGGAAACCCAAAGCAATCCCTTGGCCGGATGCTGCAAAAACATTAGAACATGCTGCAAAGACATGTCTTTGTGATGCAATCTAAAACGACGTATAAATGAAATATTAATAAGCAACTTTGATTATTACATGTTTAACAACGCTGCTAATGCAAATTTATGTATGTAAATATAATAATTGTATGTTTTTTAAGGTAATAGTAAATTTGTTCATGTTAGATATTGTGTTTTCAGGTAAAAACTAAGGTGAAACAAATCCTACATTTATTGGGCAATACCTAATATTGCATACATTTAAGATTCATGTAATATACATTGAATAACATGATGTAATGTTTGTTTGCACAGACATTGAATTTAATGAACCATCCATAGTCGCCCGATTTGCTGATTGTCATTAATTATTAGTTACAGCATTACGGATTGAATTAAGTTCATGAAAAGTCTTTTTCCAACGTCTTCTGATAGGCAAAGTGAGTTGTAAACATTTTTAAGAAGTCAACTTCGTCTTTACAAGAAGGTTGTTAAATGTACAACTCTCCACAATTTCTCCCTAAAGAGTAACATAAACACAGAGACAAAATTTTCGAAACTAAGGAAAATTTAAAACTGCGTATAACCGATATTGTGCGTCGTATACACGAAGCATTTTTCCATTAAAATAAATAGGAATGAATCGGGACTTCATGAAAATGACGTATAAATGAGAAACAAATAAACGGTGCCTTACTGTATATATATATATTAATCTGTCCTAAGAGCCCAATTTATGACAATTATTATATTTGTCCCTGCAAAAGAGTTAAAATGCTATAAGAAATAGTCTGCGAAGAGCATTCTTTTATAAGACTCAAATACTACATAAAATATTTTAAACTGGAACAAATATTTTTTCAATGGTTAAACTATATAGAATCTCCTAAAAAAAATAGTAAGCCTAGGACACCCGTTATTCTTAATTAGACTTAGGTCAGCACCATAGTTTTGATGAATATTAAGTTCATATGCATATTTCGAGTGTTACCCCCCCCCCCAAAAAAAAAAAAACACACACACACAAAATGCATGCTTGCAAAATTATTGTATTATTTAGATGAGTTTCAACAATATCAGATTTACATCTAATTTAACTTTAGTCATTTTACTCGTTTAACATTAATTTGACCCCCATACTTAAGATTTGGACAGAAGATCGAATACATGCTCCATAAACATAGCAAAGTGTTCGTTAGAAATGTCGGGCCGTATATTTGTTTGGTTGTCTGATAGATTCAAGATGGTACTACAGCTACAAACTCTCTCTTGACAATTTTCGTTCTTAAAACTATTTGTTGAATACTACACAACTATTTCACGAATGCAGTACAGTAATACAACTAATAGAATGCAGCTCATTCACTTACATTTATATCAGCTTCTTTGCAGCTGTTCAAAATGGGGAGGGGGGAGTACGAACTTTCCGGACAAACGGGGGTTTCTAAAATGCCTTATGCAAAAAGGGTTCCATGTTTAGGTATTTTCGTGATGTTTTAGCTTTCGGTTCACGTATAAAAAATTCGCGAAAATAAGATGCTTTTACAGTGCGAAAATAAGTGCTTTTACAGTGTATGGCCTACGGTAAATTCAAATTGCACTAGCTGTAAAGTGTTTAAAAATTTCTTCTGGATACATTTTTTTTGAGAGGCGGGCGGGGGGGGGGAGGGTCTCCCTTCGCAAATGGCTGTCCTGGGGCCCGAAAATCCTGTCGGCCTGATATCATGTCTTATTTATGTGAATATTTCGCCATGTTAAATTACGTTGCGTTTTGATAACAAAATAAATAACTATAAAATAAATAGTTAGTATTTTAGGGGTGAGGGGCCAAATATATATTAAAAAAAGAGTATGGTAACTATTATTTCAGAGCATTTAAAATTTACAAATTAGTTAAATAAAACGCACGAAAAACTTACAAGTGCACGGGATTTCAAATGATACATGAGGAAAAAAATTTTCAAATCTAATTCATTTGAGGCTTCAACGTACATATAATGATGCAAGATGATCTCGATCTCTGTCGATAGACTGAACATTTTTATAGCATACTCAATTTCTTTGTACTAAAATAGTATTTGAAATCAAATCTGGAGATTAGCAGCCCCCCCCCTTGCCCCCAAATGGTATGGGTGTCCATGATTTTAGGAAGTATTAATGAGAAAAAGTAAAACTAATAAAAAACTTTGTAAAAAAAATTAAACGTTAATTATGCCATAGAAAACTCACTAAGACCTATATAAAACCGAGCCGTACCCCACTCTGCTTCATTTAAGGCCTAGTTTAATACACATTTTATTTCTTCATGTAATCTGTTAAAGAAAAAAATCGCTACAAAACGAATTTATTCAGTTATTTCATTGAATGACCACATTGTCTTCCACAAAACAAAAGAAATTTATTTCTAGCGTTTGCTCATATGTAGCGTTTGTTCATATGTGCATTAGTTTTTGCTTGTTTACAATCTTATGACTACTTGAAAGGGATGCTGTAAACATTTTCTTTTTAGAAATAAATGTTTCTAATGCAAAATTGTTCATGGACTTATCTTAAATTTTGCTTAAAAAATAAAGCCTTGAAGCAAAATTACTCAATTATACATAGTGGCACTACATCAATTCGGTGGACTGAAGAAAGCGTAAAAAAACCCGCATAATATTGAAGGGGTTTAATATTTTGGATGGGTGTGTGTGTGTGTGAGGGGGGGCACTTGAAATAAAAAATGTAAGAAAGGAGTGGGCATCCGAAAGTGCGCTTTTTGGTGGAGTGGATTTTTTTTTAAGTATTTGAATTTTTTTTTTAGTATCATTTTTACACTAACATTCTTCACACTCTAAGTGCCCCACTTATAGAAACACTTGTATTTTCACTTAGCCTTTAGTTAAATACTGGGTTCAAATTTGTAGAAGAAGGAGGTGAAGGCATTCACTTGACTACTGGGCTCAAATTTGTTTTGCAGTAAAAGTGCAGATGTGTAGTAATTTCTTTTCTATGTAAAAATAAAAATAAAAAAACTTTATCAAAAGCTAAAGGGCTTTGAGGCGTTTCGGACGGCCATGGGGCTACTGGAAAAGTTATCTGAATGGCAATTTACAATAGAGATGAATACAAAATACACTAATGTACCTCTCTTTACGCCCTTTTGGACGCCCACTTGTTTCTCACATTTTTTCATTTCACGCCCCAAAAATGAAACCATTCAAATTATGCGCTTTTTTTACGGTGCGTATATTTAATCAAAGTTGGTGAAGGGGAATAATCTTTACAATACTAATAATGGTAAAAATATAATTATTAAAACTATTACAACAAAACTAATTAAAAATTAATTTTAAATACAGTTATATATAGCCGATATTTTACATCTTAAAAAATGAGTTTCAAATAATTTTTAGCCAGTTTCCTTTAAAAAAGGTTTTTTTTTTGCATTTAGAAATGAAAATTTGTTTAGAAACATTACATTTATACTAACATTTGATGCAAAAAGTTCTTTTAAGGAAGTTTTTCTAAACTGACTTATTAATACCATAATTTAATTCTGAAAAAAAAGCATGTCTAAAATAAAAGAAGTAATATTTAAATTAAATACTTTCAGAAATAAAAATAGTTTTATGTAAATATATATACTTATAAATCATTCATTCTAAGAATTATTATTTAAAACCAAAGAGTTAACAAGATAAATTACCATGATTCAGAATAAATTCCTGCACTTATGAAAAGAAAACCAGTAATAACAAGCCATAACTGATTACAAATCAGAGTGAATATGATACCATATTACATAACCTCAAAACAGGATGTCAAGCATTTTAGTACAGTAGACACCGGTTATAACGTACTCTCACGGGACCTCAAAAAGTAGTACTTTGTAGCCGAAGTACGTTATAAGCAATACCGGCAGTAAGATTCAATATTACACAAAAAAAGAAAGTGGGCTCATAATTTCACTGTAATGTGTGTTTTAAACAGGTGTGATTTTTTTTAAAATTTAAATTAAATAAAAACAGAACATTTTTTATTGAGATAAATAATCTCTAATTTTCTTTTGTTTTAAATCAGCAGATGCTACTTTAAAGATACCGTTTTTGATATCCATAATAGACTTTTATAGAGTCTCCGCATCATCACTTCGGCATTCAAAAAATCGTAATAATGTTTTAGCAGCATGTAATGCGTGGGGTATGCTTGGTACTTCACTATCATCAGGATCATTATAGTAGGGCTTTTCAGAAGACATTTATATTGATGAATAACAAAGAGAAAACATGGTCTTGTTCTTAGCCTTGCCTAGCAGGGAAAAAGATAAAAGATCGCTTCCTTCATTCATACACAATTCATCTCGCTAGAGATTCTAAAACTGACAACGAGTGTTTGTGAACGTACTAAAATTTCCGAGAAAAAGGAAATAAAATGCTTAAGAAAAGCAAGATTTTATTTTTGACTTTGGTATAAAATGTACGTTATAGCCGAAGTACGTACTTTTGTTAAGTATGTTTTAACCGAAGTTAAACAATATAAATATAGGACTTCAATCGGGACCTAGCTTCTAGGTACGTTATAACCGATAGTACGTTAGATCCCTGGCCCGTTATAACCGGTTATTTCGCACTGTATGTACATGATACTTAAATAACCCAAGAATTTCACAGTAACAGTGGCTTGGGTCGGAGTGGGCATATAACGCTCCCTTCTACGCCCCTCATGGCCAAGCATGCCTTTCTTTTTAAGATAATACGTGTTAATTAAAATGTTTAATTTCTATTAGCAACCCTTTCTTTAAAAAATTAGGAAGTAACGAAAGATGACAGTGCTTTAAAGTGGTACTTGTAGGAAACCATACAACTTTTCATTCGTTTTTAAATAGGGTGTCAATGATTTACATCAGCAGATTTAAATGTGATTTTAATCTTGATTTAAATAAGGGATGCACAACCTACGCCCTACGGGCTATTACTAGCTCATGACACCCTTTTCCATTCATCTGCCAATCCAGTTGCATGCTGAAAAACACAACAGAATCCATCAATTCAATTTTTAGGAAAAGGAATTAATTGTGAAATGTAATTCTTTCAGATTTGTTTTTAATGGCCAGCAGAAAATTTCAGTTATAATTAATAGACTTTTATGAATATGTGCCATCCAGGGGCGTAGCCAAGGTTAGGGGGTTAGGGGGTCATAACCCCCCCATGAGAAATTTTACCCACTTCCCACTTTCTTCCATGAGAAATTTTACCCACTTTCTTCACTACAATATTACACACATGTATACATATATATGAATTGTAGTAGTCGTAACCCCCCCCATGAAAAATTTCTGGCTATGCCCCTGGTCCCATCATATTATCAAGAATTTTTATTTGCTATTTGTGAGTTTCCACAGTATTGTCATGCCCACAATAAACTCGATTGGTCATAACTACAAAAAAATTGAGTTCGGTGAACAATTTTTCTTTTTTTGTAAACAATGTAGCATACCTACTGTTAAAAAAATTCATTCATCTAATCTAAATGTTTAATTCAGTTATCATCAACCGAGCTTGTTGCAAACATGACAAAAACAATCACAGTACTATGGGATTACACAATTGCCTTGCCTATGTGTGCCACCAGATTTTCAAGAACTTAATTTGCAAAATTAAGAGAAAATTATAATTAAATATTTGGAATTGCGTCATTACATCCATCAAGTAGTCTTTAATATTTTGTTTTTAAAACTATATTAGTTAAAAGGGCGCACTACTTGACCTTTGATACATAACATTTGAATTACTACGGCCCACAAGCTGAAAGAGGTTGTGCAAAAAAAAACAATTATTGTTATTGCATGTGAATAAGATATCTGTACAGCTTTATTCCTGAAAGCAATTTCACAATGCTTCCAAAATCATTCATTCGGGACAAAATTATTTTATTTGCATGCAAAAGGTTTATACTACTAACTAGATACGGTGTGCAAAATTATGTAATTCGACTTGAAGTGCATGAGTATTTAGCGAGTGCCCCCCCCCCCCATTTTTACACACACACACACAAAGATAAACTTCCGTTGCAAACGTTGCCCGGGTGTATTAAGTGTTAAGGAATAACATGCCTAAAAATTATTGTCTGCTTCGCTCCCCACCGTTGCAAAGCACGAGTGCAACGATTTTCCTCTTGTGTCTTGTCCTCTTGTGATCTAAGAAAAACCTGTACACGCGACGAATGTGCACGTTAAATTTGTAGGGCCGGTTCTGGATTACTATTCTGTGTGTTGTTCAAAAGAACAACCAAATGAAATAATTGACAAATTATAATGAATTAAGTAACGTAAAGAGTTTAATTATCTCTTTAATTGATTGTTTACAAGAAGTGCTTGCTTATGTAAAAATCAAAAAGATATTCTGTTAATGCTTAATCTACAACAGAACATGTATTATCTGAATGAATTTTTTACACTGTAATATTCTGTTGTATTTTGATGTCAGTAGAAATAATTATAACAAAACTATAGTTCAGGAGAGGGTTTTTTTTAACTCTATTAATTTGTAATTTTTAACACATCAATGGTGAGATCCACTATTTTTTCTTTTTTTTCGCGGATGTGTGTGTGTGTGTGTGTGAGGGAGTTATGCAAAAAAAAAAAAAAAAACGGATAAAAAATATAATGATGACTTATCTGGAAGCTTTAAAAATATATTAAAATGAATAAAATAAAATGCATAAAATATTTAAAAATCGTTTAGTGATACACATCACTAAAAATAAAATAATTTTCAAATTTACTTTTCAGCTAAGCCGAAATAATATTAGAAAAAATAAAAATACATTTAAAGATTAGTTTTTTTAATCAAAAATTTATCTTTACTTGTCATGTTACTGTGAAAGTGAATAAAGCGAGAATGTGAGACAAATTATATATGAGGTGATTTAATTCATTAAAAACTGACCGGGGATTAAACTAAACTAAAAAAAAAAGTAGTTTTATTGTCGGTGTTTACTTTTTAAAGTTCATACTGTAAAATTAGCCTATGGAGTTCGATTTTTTTTTTCAAGCCTACAAGTTCTATCACTACGAAATATTAATATAGAGGACCATTGTTTATAAATATAACGTTTTTCAAGAGACCGTTACTAAAAACATTTTAAAAATTGAGTTTTTTTTTCTTCTTTTTTGAAGATTCTGAAATTTACTGAAGTTATAATGCATAGTAAAAGTTCAAGCCTGTCTAAAGCGGATCTTTAACTACGCGGAAACTTGTTCTTTTATCAAATATTTCTTGGTCCTCTGAATACTTACTCTAGGATATAAACAGTTGAGGATTCAGAAATTTTTTTAGAAGGGACTAATTTAAAAAAAAAAAAGAAAAAAAAACTTTTGTGACCTAAACACGATATGCAATAAAACAAAATATCACTTTAAAGTAATTTGTTTTGAGAGGGGTGAATTTAGAATAAAAGGTTATTTTCCCAATGCAAAATGCACATTAAAGTAAAATGCTACCCTTTAGAAATGTCTTTGGAAAGGGGGAGGAGGGGCGCTCAAGCGTCTTAGCCCTTTCCCTGTATGCAACACTGGATATAACTTTTGTTTAATGGAAAACTGCGTCAATGGAAGAACATTTATTTCCGTTTAAGACAAAATTTTATTATTATACAGTAGAACCTAATAAATTTCAACCGAATCCTTTTCACTAATTCGATTGATATTATTTTAAAATACAAGTTAGATTAATTTATTTGAGCGATTACTCCGAGAAAAACATGTACATGAATTTTCTTGCGAAAATAATTTTATATCATTACAACATTATGGAATGGAATGAGTGAAAGAAAGAAAGAATATCTATATGAGGGTTTTATTTTTTTAAGTCTAATGAATGTTTGATAAACTAATATTTATTTGACTTCGACGCAAAGCTCTATTTGTAGCAAACGGAATCTCATTTTGAAACAAATTGGAATCTCCAAAAAGAGAAGTAAAGGAAATGGGATATTTTCTTGGGAAAGCGAAACACGTACAAAGCAGACAATGAGTCTTTTTTCCAGTGCTTCTGGTCAACCGTCACCTTGACCCCAGAATTGACCCTCACTTCCCTTCTTTGCCCCCTTCCCCGGTTTCCTTTCCTTCAGCATAAGGGACCATCTATAAAAGTTTTTTTTTTTTTTTGTCCAAGCAGCAAGAATTTGCGGAAGAAGGTGGGGAAACGGTATTTGACAGTTTGCGCATTTGGCGGAATGCTGTGTGAGGTATAACTGTTGCTACTGGTGCCAGCCCATCGGCAATATCACTTCATCGGCGATTTTTTCGTCCGCCTCGCGGGTTTTTTTTCTCCCCCGCGAGTGTAGAATTACGATCGTTTTGAAACAACCGGTGATTCCAGATACATGTTCAATCTCTTATTTTCCCCTTACTCAATCAGCTGCGGTAACACTCATATGTAGAAGAATGATTGCTTTTAAAAACACTCTGGGCAATAATAATTAGTTAAGCTGTATTTTAAGTGGTTTTTTTATGAACTGTACAAAATAAGCATTGCCTCAGATTGAAAAATATTTAAACGTTACTAAGCTTTTCTCACAGCAGTTAAACTTTTCATTGGAAAAAAAAGAACTAATAAATAAAGACAACTAGTAATTTTACAAAGTCTTCACTTTAGATAAAAGCAATTCAAAAGTTTTCAGTAAATTAGCCAATTCATAATTCTAAGATTGCATACATACATACATAGGCGTAGAGTTATATGGGACCGTGGGGCTCGAGCCCCCCCCCCCCCAATAAATTGTAAATAGGGGCTGAGCCCACCCAATAATTTATCACTAAATACAGAAAACTAATTTATACTAGCATAAAAAAGTATTCACGCCATTTACAAACGTTTAAAAAAAACCTTTATTGCACTTTTAAAAATTTTCTTCTTTTGATTTCAATCGTGATTTAGTATTCATTGCGACGCCATGTAACACACAATGTTACTAAGCTGCCCTCGCCAGGCTCTGGTTAATTAAAATCAGATTATGCAATGTAAAGTATGAAATGAAGAAAAGTTCAGATGTGTCTAAAATGCACTATCTCATCGAAAATGTTTTTTTTCCTCCTTTGGATTTTTTACTTTGCTTCTATTTTTAACTTATAACATGGTAAGAAAATACTAACATGGATACTTACCTTACATAGTATGTAGAATTCTGTGTTATTGAATTATGAGAATTCTATGGACCCATAGAGCTCGAGCGCCTCCAATAATTTACCCTTATATATAGTCATAGAAATACCCCAAGTCATAGCTGCCAACTACAATGGAATATAATTCACTACTTTTTGTAAACAGTATATTTTTTAATTATTCTTTTCAAAATAGTAACCAGCTCGCGCGCGCAGCACAAAAATTTTGCCATATTTTAAGCCGAAGAATCATGTAGAAAAAGTGGTTAATTATATTCCATAGTAGTTGGCAGCTATGAGTAATTATATGGACGTGAATCAGTGGCGTAGGCAGAAATTTTTCATGGGGGGGGGGTTACGCCTTCTGCAAGTCACATATATGTATACGGGTGTATGATGAGGGAGTGAAGAATATACATTTTATATGGCAAAAAATTCCTCATGGGGGTGGTTATGACCCCCCTAACCCCCCTTGTCTACGCCACTGACGTGAATACATGTGGTTGTGGGGCCCGGCCCCCCCAATAATTTTGAAAATTTTACGCTTATGCATACATACATTTCTTTGACTGAAACAAAATTTGAACTTAAGGGGGATATATTAAAATGAAAGTAAAGCAAACCGCTCTTGAAGAAATATATACTTACTTTTGTTAACTATTAATACAGTTAAATTTTTAGTGTATATGCCAAAGATTTAACGATGTCTTCATTCATTATTATAATTAATAATATTTTTGAAATTCTAATTTTGAATAAAAATAATAAGTTATGAAACAGGAACAATGTATAAATTATTTGTGCTGAACATGGCATAAATAATAAACTAAATATAATATTAATAAGTTAAATACTCTACATTAAATTACTTCTGATACAAAGGCTTTGAGTAAAATAGTTATTGGCCGTATTTAATGTGTTTCTATTAAGTAAAGATGTATTTTACACACTAATATATGCATAACTACGTATTAGAAAATTAGTTTAGATGCGTAAATATTGAATAATGTTTTAGTTATATAAATATGGAGATTTTGATTTTTTAATATATGTAAATTAATATTTTTCAAAAACAGATTTTCAACAGGATACACCCACATTGAAAAGGAAAGAGAGAAATCATATGGTTTTTGATTACTGACTAGTTAAGGTTACAATTTTAAAACGCGTGATTTCATTTATTATTATGTAAAAATACTGTTTTACTAAGAACTTTTGTTTTCTTACCTGTCGGAGCATTTAATTTACTTTCTCCGCATGTTTTCGCTTGTTTACAAACACAAGCTTTAGTTTGGCGACAGCCGAAAATGAAACTTTTAAGCCAACATCAAGGAAAATTTCGCCAATCAATCGCTTCCTCAAATACCTCAAAAAACTTAAAATTTCTTTTCAAATAAAGATGGAAACTTTCAGATTACCCTACATAAACGTATAATCTATCAATTCTAGATTATATGCAATACGTTTTAACTAAACATGAGAATAACTCTCAAAACAAAGGAACAGCGTTTCGCCCAAAGTGTTTGGATGTCTACAAATTTGGTATTTTTTCAATTAAATTTGTCATTTTAATAGATAAAACTTATACGATAGAAATAAGCAAACAAATCTTAACAAAAATAGGGCACAATTGAAAGAATCTTATTTTTATTTTGCTGTTAATAATCTTTTATTTCACGAACTCCTTCATGCGCTATGCTTCTCCTCTTGACGAAAGACTCAAAACCGCCTCGGGTGGTAAAAAAGCTGCTTGTCTAATCAGCGGCTGACTTGCACTTGTCCAGTCTCTTAGGAATAAAGGGTCTACGTGTGGCCACGGACTCAGAGGGTACAGGACAATCATCCAAGCATTGTGAAAGAACTAAATGAAATTTGCCTAAAAGGTGGCGCTGGGTGTCGTACCCATTAATTTTTTGGAGATATTTGCCTAAAAGGTGGCGCTGGGAGTCGTACCCATTAATTTTTTGGAGCATGCGTCGTGTGCTAGTAGTTAAAACGTAAACAAATATCAACAGAAACACCCCGCGGGAGATGCTTAAGCCGTGTGTCGTCAGAAGGCGCCCATGCCGTTAATCATTAAACGGGGGTCGCATATTTTCCTTTCAGAGGCTGACGCAGTTTCGCCCGTCTGCCGCTTCCCGATGATCGTCCTAAAGCCTCTTAGTCCGTGGTGTGGCCAAGGGCGTGACACCATCCATCGATACTAGGACTCAGTTCCTGAAACTGAGATTTATAATAACTTGAGAATAAAATTTAAAAATTATCTGCGGTGTTAGCGAGTAGTTCCAGTTAACTATTTCTGCCTTGTGCTTCAGTACTTTCTTGTCTTGTTTGTAATAGTGCATTTGCATTCAAGCTATCTCAGATGGTGCATTTAAACCGGAAGGACTTCTGGGGTATTTCTATTTAAATACATGTTTTCCAATGTGTATGATTTTAGTGGGGTCCCTTGGTGTTTTGTTTATGTGGTCTTATTATGTAGCTCGTATAAATGAAATATTCATGTTTTTTTTTTTTGTTTTTTTTAACCGAGATTTATTGTGTATTTGTAAAGATAATTATGTGGTTTTATTAAGAATAATTGAAATATTGTGTATAATTGTGTTTTTATTATGTATAATTGAAATATTTTTGTGCCTTTACTATGAGATTTTAATGTATATTTATAGAGAAGTTCATGTGGTTTTATTATGGATGTGCTGTGCACAGTTGCTATCCTGTCGTAACTGCTACATCTGATAAACCTGAGGGGGCCTGTCATGTCATGTTATTTTAAGCGAATTTATATTTATACCCTGTCCTAATGGCTTGGCTCCTGCTTTCTGAGTTGCTTTGTGTTTAAGTATGGTAGTGATGATATATACGTATTCTAGAATCTGTAAAGCAACGCCCTATCTTTTTTCTTTTTCTTTTAATTGTATTGTCTTGTTTTATGTCCTTGTATGTTTTAAGCCTTTTTGTGAGTTTTATACTCCCTACGGGAGCTTCTATATTTTTATTTTGGAACCAATAAATTTCGCGGTTTCGGTCGTCCTTGTGCGTGCTCCTGGTCCGGAGTGATCTTCTTCCCCCCCCCGCAGGTCTGAATGGCGTAAACCGCTTCGCGGTCGCCACCTCCTTAGCGAGTGCTTCCCCCCACGGAGGGCACCCCACCCATCGATCTAGACACAGAATTCAAGGGACGTAGAAGAGAAATGAGTATGGAGATTCCGACCGCAACACCTACGGGAGGATGGGAGGAAGGAGGGACAGATTTCCTACTGGCGGGCGTTTTCCGTTTTCCAGATCTCCCTTCGGGTCGCGTATAGACAGCTGTCACGGTGTATGGATCATTTATCACTAAAGGACTAGAAAAGCGCTCTTCGCCGCAAAAAGTGCATGGGATTAGAGGGACGAAGAAAGAAATATACATGTATTTTAGACATTTGCGGTTTTATACTTTTTGGATCAAATTAATAGTAGTAGCATGATTATTATTTTTTTTTCTATAGTGATACACTGTGACACATTTCAGATCTTGAGATAAGACTCAATTTCTATTCATAGATTTTTGAGGAAAGGTAAAAATTTGACTGTTTTTTTTTTAATGGAGCATTTCCCTATGCGCAGGAAAAATCAAATTTAAAATGCATGTATACTTATAGTTAAACATACTTAAAATTGCAAATGAAGTGAAATATATTTTTTACAGAATGAAGGATTTTTTTTTAAATAAGTACATATCTAGTATTTTTTTTTGTTTGGTTTCAAATTGTAATTTAAAAGATCATGATTACATATGTATATTAATACATACGATTGTAAACATTTTAAACGTTTTTCTCGTCCAGGTTTAATATGAATCCATGTATATTAACACCAGTTACAACTTGGAAAGTTTCATTAAAATAAGACACATAGAGAGAAATTTGGTTGTTATAGACAGTTTATGAAAAATTATTTTTGAGTAAGCACGGTTTAAAGTCACCTTACTGTTTTTAGCATAAGTTTCAGTAACCTAAGTTTAATTTGTACTTTTTATCTTTTTTTAAAATAAGAACTCATTTATTTATAACTTAGTTTGTCAGGATTGTATTTGTAAGGCGCGCTAACTTGAGCAGATTAATTTATCTTACAAGTCTGCCTTTTTTTAACACAAGCCATAATTTTTAAAATTTTAATTTTGAAATATTCCACTTTCTTGTTTACGACGCTTTTTTATTTTAAAATTTTCATTAAATAAATTGCACATACTATATGATTGTAAAACTTATTTTATTTCATTATGTACATTCATAATCACTTTTAAATATTTTACTGTAAAAAATAATGTACAATTGTTTTCAAATGCAGGATCATTTTGCCCGTGGGTGCGCGTAAATTGATGTTTACATTCCTTTCCAAAATTCTGCCCCCCTTATTCGGTTGGAGTTTAAAATATTATTAAAGAATGTTTGTCATGCAAAATATTATTACAAAAAAGAAAACAAGCGTTTATTTAACATTCATGAGATTTAATAAAATCTCACTCAACAAAAATCAGCTAATAGCAAGCATAAATCGACGAAATTTGACAACGCATTTTAGAAAACTACAGTTTAGAATAGAGAGAGGGGGGGCGCATTTTAGGTTGTAATTTAAATAATTGCACAAATTGGTGTCAATAATCACAGAAGTAATTGAGATTTTCAATTGAATAAAAACTGAAAAGACCCACTCTTTTCACCCTTAATCCTTCTATGACTCTCACCCCTCTTTGCAAATCTATAGAAATGTATATGAGAAAACATGACGCATATTATCTGATGAACATGGCTTGGAATACAATTTATTAAACCATTTAATATACAGAATTTGTTTTACAAATTGTTATATTAAAAAAAAATGTTATATGTCAGAAATCACGTAAAAATAATTAGAAACAAGTATTTACGCCTTTTTTTTCTCGTATCTGTACGTGTTTATTATATTATTTTCACATTTTTACAACAAAATTACACACGGAATTGCATACATACATTTCATAATTTATAAAGGACACAATTACATTCATAAATTAAAAGCATCCATAATGTTAAATTCAGTTTTTTTTCCTTCCCGAGAAGTGCCTTTTTACAGTATCATTGGAGAATGTGAAACGGAAATGTGCTGGGATGTAACCAGTGTAACGAATGAAGAGTAATTGCAGATACCAATTTTCTCCTATCTGGTTAACCGCAACCATATTAAACTGATACTGTATTAAACTATCGGTTATACTACATTCAAATTTGGTACCAGTATTATTTCAGTATTTAGTCTGTTTTATGATGTATACAAAATAAAAGTAATCGAACTATTGCAACATATTAATGACTAGCTGAAGTACCCGTCCTCGACGGGTTAGTGAAGGCAAATTTCCAAAAAGCAAGAACTTTCGTCAGCATTGTAGGAGTACACAGAATGAATGTACCCAGCCAGCCACGATACATCGAATTAACGTCGCCGTCGACGTAGTTTCGACGTAATCATCGACGTTAAAAATCCTTGGATATGTCCACCTGTTTGCCCGTCGAGCGCTGAACTTCTCGACGGCGTATTACCCGCGAGGGGTGACCGTGAGAGATAACAATCTTGCTTAACTACGGCGTAAGAATGGAAAAGGGTGACCGCCAGGAAGAGAAAATCCCCGATATTGGTCGAACACTCGTCGCTATAACGGCGAAGGGAGACAGATTCTCGGAATTCGTTTACAAAATTCAGCTCATAGTGGTTGATTTTACGTTATACCTTGTCGAATCGCTCCAACAGGACAGAGAAAACCGGCTTATATTCGTCTAATAGAAGTCGTTCTTTAAAGACTTCGCAGAATTTGTCGAATTCTGCCCATTTATAAACGTAGTAATTATGCCACAATTCCAGACATTCAGAGAATAGACAAATACCATTTACATACGTCGTGAAGGAATGGAAATTCAAACTGTTCTGATCTTGTGAACTTTGGCCGTTTAAAAAGGAAACATTTTATATTTCTATATAACACATTTTAATATTAGTTAGTTAGCTAATAAAACGTTATTTTTAATTAAATGTGGGAAAATTACAAGTTTTAAATTAACTTCTAGTCGTTTAGATGAAGTTGTAAAATATACATTCATAAAAATTTGAACACAGAGAAAATACATTAAAGAAAAATATAATCTTGATTTTTTAAATTTAATTAATCAGTAACTTGCATAAATAGCTTATGTCTCTATTTTACATTTTAAAGGGTTTACTTTTTCCCCCCGGTACATTTTATGAATTGTTTTTACTGTAGGTATATTTAATAAAAGGCGGGGGTGGGTACGCTGTTTAATTCAATGTTATAAACAATCCAAATATCTTCATATATTGGTGAAAGATGGTGAAAAAGTAACTTAAAAATTAAATAAAATATTAGTAAATTTAGTTAAGTAAGGAATACAGTTTTAAAATGCAATTTTACTAACAGTAAATATAATTTACTTATTTTGTATAAAAAAGATTACTTTTTAAACAATATATGAAAATATTTAGATAGTTTATAAGAGTAGATTAAATAATTTTTTGCACCCTTTTATTAAAAATACCTAATACAGCCAAAACGATTAATAAAATGTACCGGGGGAAAAAATGGAAACCCTCTAAAATGTAAATTAGTGACATAAGTTGTTCGTGCGAGTTACTTCTCTGTTAAATTAAAAATCAAGATTATATTTTAACTTATATATTTTTGTATATGTTCAAACTTTTATGAATATAAATTTTATAACTTTATCTAAACAATTAGAAGTTAATTTAAAACTTGTTATTTCTAATCATTTAATTCAAAATTGCTTTTCATTAGCTAACAACTAGTAGTATAATGTATTATATTTAGAAATATAGAGTGTTTCCTTTTAAACGGCATGTGCACCCGACAAGAAGTTTGAATTTCCATGCTTTCACGACGTATGTAAATGGTGTGTGACTGACATATTCTCTAAATGTCTGGAATTCCGGCATAATTACTACGTTTATAAACTGTCAGGATTCGACGAAATCGTCAAGGAACCACTTCTATTAGACGAATAAGCCTGCTTTTTTATCTCAATAGTTCATTATAGTTTTCCTGTAATAAAATATGAAGAAGTTTTCTATCTACAAATCCCCCCCCTCTCACCCTCCCACGAGAAAAATTTTGTCTACTTCATTACACAAACAGTTTTTTATTTATCTCTCTTAATTCTTTGATTTGTTCAATTTCGCTACTCCAAATAGGTTTAAATTACATACTAAATGCACACATATTAGTATACAATTGTAAAAGAAAAAAAAACTTTGCATAAAGTGCTTTAATCTGTTTCATTGTAAGTTATGGCATAATGCAATAATAAGTTGACTTTTGTTATAGTAAGTTTACATTAAGTAAATTTGTGCTTATAATGAGAAAAAATATTTCATATGCTTAATGTAAACAGTTGATTTTATGCCAATTGTACCTTTATATTTCACTCTATAATACAAATAAGAAGACTTATAATTAGCAATTAAAAAGAAAATGAATAAAAGAAACAAAGCACATAATTATTAGTTAAATAATTACTTAACTCACCTCTAAAATTTTGATGGCTGGAATTAAAATTTGTAGCTACCCCGATAAACTTTAATAACATCACCGGCCAACACAATTTAAAGAGAGCCAGACAAACTTATTAATATGCCAAGCTAACGATAAATCGTGTTAGCATTGAACTTGAAAAATATTCCAAGAGATACTTGAAAAATATCCACTTTTATAGTTAAAACTATGGAAATTTTACTGTTCTGTGTAGCGGAGCTCAGCCATTGACTACACGCTGAAGCGTGTTCTGCCCTTGCATAAAAAACTGCGAAGTACGAGCCACGCGAACCATGAACGAATACACACACAAAAAAGAAAAAAAAAGCATCTGTTTTCTGAGAAAACGGTTGGGGTGGACATGTCAAAGGTCGTGAGAAAGGACCCTGTAAATTCTGTCTCCCCTGCACTGTTTATTCGACGTTCAACTGACTATTAACTAAGCTGAAAAAATTTCTCGATGCTCCATCGCGTGTTTCTTCTTGGCTGGCTGGGGGGGGGGTCTCTTTAGACCGCCAAAGCCATAAGCGGAAAATCGGCGATGTATTGACGGATCATAGACCTCCTGAGGGCGACCAACATTAACAGTCGAAGATAGCCGCCTCCCTGACCAAAATCGAACGGCTCTTTAAGACGTCGACAACACAATGTATGTTTGATCTCTTTTAAACGCTATTTTTTGCTGTAATTTTTCCTCGACCTATTTTCGACATTTCGACATCGGGAATACGTAATTTAAACGTGTGTGCGCTTGCTGGGTAGTATGTTGCCAAAGTAAAGAAAGCGAAGTTATAATTTTTATGTATTGTTAAAATATTACAGGTTAGAGAGTAACTAAGTAATACCATTTGATTCGCTTTAGTAGTAATTATGTGATGCGCGAATGAATATTTACACATACTGAAATAATTTTCGCAAACTCCTCAAAATTTCATCAACATTTTGAAAAATTGGAAGCCTAGAATTTAAGTTGAGTGACAACCTATCATGTCACCCAAATTCGTTTCATTCCCTGCAATCTTTATTTCGTGATGCTGGAACAATTTTCAGCATTTTAAAACGATTTTCGCAAAATCTCAAAATGTAATCAAAATATTTTTAAAATTCAACGCCTATAAATTAAGATTAGCAACTACCTACCATATCAATAAATTTCGTATCATTCGTATTAGTCGTTATTACGTGAAGTTTGAAGAAATCATCATTGAACGTATTTTGAGAGAATTTTCACAAAATCTCAAAATCTAATAAAAATGTTTAAAAAATTGGACTCCTACAGTTTATGTTGAGCAACCATCTATCGTGTGACCAAATTTCATATCATTCGCTTTAGTCGCTATTACGTAATGCGGGAACAAAGATTCACTCAGTTTTAAACGATTTTCACAAAATCTCGAAATCTGATCGATTTTTTTAAATTAGATGCTTATAGTTTAAGGTGAGTGACCACCTATCATTTTACCAAATATCATTTTTTCACCTTTGCAGTTATTACGTGATGTGCGAACGCAAATTTACGCAGTTTAAAATGATTTTCGCAAAATTTCAAAATCTAATCAAGATTTTTTAAAAATTCGACGACAATGTTTTAAGTTGAGTGACCACCTATCATGACACCCAATTTCATATCATTCGCTTCAGTCATTTTTGCGTGATGCTTGAACACAAATTTCGCAGTTTGAAACGATTTTCGCAAAATCGGAAAATCTAATCAAGATTTTTTTTAAATTCGACGCCTATGTTTTAAGTTGAGTGACCACCTATCATGACATCCAATTTCATATCATTCGCTTCAGTCGTTTTTACGTGATGCTTAAACAAAAAAAGCGTCACGGACAGAATGACAGAATGACAGACAGACAAACTTTTTTTTGAGGGTCGCATCGGATTCCCGGGTGCTTGAAACGGATAGAAATCGCAAAATTTTTGAATTCCAAGAAATGCACAGACAAAAGTCTAATTTTATTTATATAGATATGAAAGAAAATACAACTGTTTAGTATTTAATGACCATGTAAGAATTTCAAATGGGAGTATCATATATACTTATATCTATGAATTTTGGAGGGGTAAACTGATTTCGAAATTCAGCGATCATTTTAATAATATATCAGCGCACACAAAATGTTATCTATATCCTAATAATTATTGTTCAGGCTTCTCAAGTGGTCGATAAATCCTAAAAGGAATAGTTACACTGATCCTTGACTCACTGATTCATTCTCTAACAACTCCGGGCAACCACTCCAAAATTAAACTTTTACCACCTTGGCTCCAAAAAGATTAAGAAGTTCTAAAGAAAAAAAGATCTACAACATAATAAATCTACACAGTTTACTTGAAAATTTTCACGCAAATTAAAATAAAGAAAATAATCTGCGCTACTCTAAAAATCTGAAAATACTTTGTTTCTTTTACATCAACATTAAATTTGCATTTGAAATTTATGCTCGCAAATCACGAGGAGTAGGCATATTTACAGTATTCCAGCTTCCTCAGTCGTCGATGGCCCACGACAATATGTTGGATTATGTCTACAGCAGTATGTGTATGTAAACCCTTGCTTGAACTTGAAGGTCTCCTTTTTAACAACTCGAAAACATATTGTACGGCAATCACATTGTGTTGAAGTGCAACTGTTTATGTCGGCATCCTATGCTGGCATTCAGCATCGCAGGGCGCAACGATACACTAGTGTACTGGTAATTCTTACCATACTAATTTAATGATTTTTATACACAATAGGCTTTTATAAGCTCGTCTTTGCACGTTCGTGTGTGCCTGCAACATATTACCCTTTACTTAGGCTGTCATATGACTAATGATTTCTTTCAAGTACTTGTTAAACATCTTTGCCGCTTCGTGTGTTAGTTGTTTGACAAACGACTACGACTCTTTTGTACATAGCACGTTTACACCATAGATCTTCTGTTCTATGGTTTGCACTAAAATGGTACTTTTTTTGATGAATACATGGGATGCACTTAATAGAGTATAGTGGATTTTTCTGTTTGGCTTGTCTATTTAAAAGTAATTGAAAGAATATTCACAAAAGCAGCGGTAGAGTTGAAAGGAGTAACTTATCTGATTCTTTCGATTTATTCTGATCGTTCGGCGTTCTTAAAATAAATATTTTTCAGGCTATATTACAAAACAGCTTTAAGCACATGCACATGAAGACTTTTCTTTCAAATCTACGACTTCACTGTTTTGCAGTTTTTAATTTCTAGCTATTTCACTCGCGGAACTTAAATCTCTGAAGAATGTCGTTGGTAGGTATGATCCTCACCGTACAAGAAATTGCTAACAAAGTGTGTTCTACATAAATTTATTAGTAAAAACAAAAGTTTTGAAGAAAAAATATCATTTTAATTTTATAATTCTGTAATCGGCTATAAATTACGTCGATAATGAATCAGTTTATAGAAACTACGACATAAATTTTTCAATGATTAATATTTTAAATACCTGTCATCTGATAAAAGACCTTGCATCACAATTTTTCATAGGACCACTCAAAATGTAGCAAAGAAATGTAATAAGAATGTCCTAGGAAAAGGGAGCAGAAACGTTTTTCCATCTACATGGTAGATTTTGGATTGTGTGTGATTAGGGCAAACCTGCGCGAAGGGTATCTGCCTAAGATGGAGGATGCCTTGGTAGGAGGACTTTCTAAGGCGTTCTAACGCGTATTCACATTACATTTGGAGAAAACCTACCTAAACTCCAGACCGTTTGATTGACGACCGCGCGATGGGACCCGAACCCAGGACCTTCACACTTCGGTCGTCTACCATTTCAGTGATATAACCACTGTGCCATGGTGAGGCTCATATATGGTAGAAAATATAAACTATTTCCATTTCTCTCACACCTTCTTTTTAAATGTAATTAAGGGTTGTTATAGCTCAGCGTTTCAGAGACAAGACACATGTATCAAAGACCCATGTCCGGAAGCAAAGGTAGAAAATAAGGGAAAAATCGTAACCACTGCGTATTTGCGAAAATTGAAGTGAACAGGTTCTAGTTTATAAGACGTTAAATTATAACAAATAAAATTACAATCAATAGCAGGGCTGGAAAAGTATATTGCCGACGTGCCTGGGGCATGTGAGATTTCAGCCGGGCTTGTGTTTCTTTTTCCATTTGCCCGACTGGGCGTGTAAAAAAATCGACTGTGGGAAATTCATAATTTATTTTTTTTAATGATGTATATTTTTTAATGCGATCAATTTTTCAAATTTTGGTACAGAAAAAATAAATGTCCGTTTCTATATGTGTGATTTTATCACTGCCCTACTGGCAATCCTAAGAAAAATTACCTTTTAAGTTTAAAAATTTGTAAATTTTGATATCAATTTAAAATACGAGAGAGAGAGAGGCTAATTTTATGAAGAATAATAGAAATAATAATAATTGTTATGTTTCATAGCGATAGCATTAACATCTTCACTCATGTAATAATCGCATTTTTTTGCCTGTTTTTCATGGTGAAAGTCTAGGTGCGACTATTATGAGGGGAAAATCTAGTACATAATATTGGAACTCTAAAGCTATTTTTTCTGCTTCAAAATGGGGGTGCGACAATTATGTGAGGGCGACTACGGTATAGCCACACATTTTTTAGCTAAACAGCACAGTGTCGTCAGGCCATTATTCAGAGCAAACTTAACGTTTGTGCTTGTCAAAAGTAGCGATTTTTGTTGATCGCGCGGAAACTAATACAGCTGATTTTCAGTCGGAACATGTAAAAGGAAATAACTTTCTTAGTGGAGCAAAGTGAAGATCTCACTATAAATATAATGAGCAGATGTTCTTTATTTTCGAGGACGCCTTGAATACTGAAAGCAAATATTTAAATACCAAGAACACTATGAATAGTAATTGTTCCTTCAATGAAAACAAAACTGTTTCGTCTATAAAAAAACTTAAAATAGAATACTGTATTGCACTAGTTTCTGCTTTTATTTGACTTTTAAAAATTAACTAGCTGCCTCAAAATAGAAATTCACGTTACTATAAATAAATGCTATGATATAAACATTAGGCTGATAAATACAAAATATTCTGCAGCATTTTATTTGAAAAAATTGTAGTGAAATTTACGCTCGAAAATTAAAAAATATGATTGAAATATTTATTATCCTACATAAATATTATCATCGAGCTACGCCATTTCACTTTGCATCTTACTTAAATAATCTTTTTTTTTTTTTTTTTTTCTCCTTCTCAGCTCGCTCTGCGAACTCAAACGCACGTAATCGCAATCAATCATACCAGCAAGGTTGAAGGCCTTGAAAGCCGCATCGTTTCGGCTCGAGGGAGAAGTAACTATCGCCATCTAGCTCTGGCGGAAAGTCCACTAGCAGAAAAGCAAACCGTACAGGGGCAAGGATGCTCTCGGCTCTCCTCCCCTCTCAACTCGCGCATGCGTACTAATAATTGCGAGGTCTTCCGCGCGATTCCCTCCTTCCTTCAAAACGACAACATCGTGGATCGTCCGCCGCATTAATTATTAAATCGGATCAAAATGGAAAAGAAGAAACAATCTTCAATTCATCTAATACGTAAGTATATCTTGTACGTTCTTTAACTGACATTTACATCATTTGTTTATATTGATTTATGTATAATTTGTTTATATTGGTAATTGTTTTTTAATGTTACCGATGCAACAAATATGCTGCACTGCAAATCAAATCAATATGCTTTCGCTGCGAATAGTTTTATCTTGATCGCTTCTACAACTGTGTGCTTTTGTCAGCAGTTATTAATTTATGTTTGCGATATTTCGTAAGAGAAAGTAAATCCGTTTGCTGTAGTGGCCATTATGTGAAACATGCTTGTATATTTTTATTGTTTGTATACATTAACAGAGCGATTTTTGTAGTACAGTATGGAACCTGTTATCCGGAATGGTTGGGACCGGGTGTATTCTGGATAACTGGTTGGGGATTAACATGATATCTACTGATTTGATTGGTAGCATAAATGTTACTCTCTATTTTTGATTAGAATTAAACATTAATTGCATTTAAATGCATTTATGGAGCATTTAAAGAACTAGTCTGTTAAGCAACATTGATTGAAGAAAGTCTTCTCCATTGCATCTTTCTAATGATAAGAGCAAACAGGTTAAACATGGGTTTAGTAGTTGTTTTTAGTGTGCACAAGCAGAGGCAATTAACATTATAATCACTTTGGCTTTCCAAAAACTTACTACGCTTGAATCGTGTTATAATGAACTTCAGGAGAACAAAAGTTATGTTTGTTACACCCATTATCGGAACTGCTAAGAAATGAAATAGTAAACTTCATTGATACAATACAATAATTGAATTTTTTAAATTTAAAATCAGCAAATCATTATCATTTATCAAAATATACTTAACTAGCAGACCCGGCCACGCGTTGCTGTGGCTGAGTGATTTAAGCAGGATTTGAAAGACAAAATTTAACACAAATTAACATAACATTTAATAACATTTATTTAATAAATACTTTAAATATTTTAATTTGATATGTATACTCTAAATATCTTTAATCGTAATAAATCACAGTTGATGTTCAATGAAGCGCCAATCGATGTACAATATTTTTGGTCAATCGGTCCTTTGTTAATGCAAATAAACTTGATGGTCTTCCTACTCGTGAACACGCCACGTATAATTGCCCATGGGAGAAACATGGATTTTCAAAGTCTAAGCCGCAAATAGACATGTTTGGCCTGAGATTTATTTATAGTCATCGCGAAAGCTAAGCGAATGGGAAACTGTAGTCTTTTAAATGGTATGGGAAAATTGGATATCATCGGAATACGTGGTAACAAAACAATTTCTCCTTTAAACTTTTCAGTCAAAATAGTTGCTTCAAGAACGTTTCCAGTGATTCTTTTGATCACCAAACGTGTACCGTTGCATAGTTTAGGAGGGTTTAAATTACGCAGTAGAATAATCGGTGATCCAATTTTCAATCGAAGATTGTGTGGTGGCATTCCTGATATGTCTAAAGAATTTAAAAATTCAATTGGGAAATTCACTGCCTCACGATTACTAAGCCAGTCATGATTTAAATAGTTATTTAGTATGTCTGGGAAGACACTCTCAATCATTCATTTTTAGTTTGAACAACAGTACAGAAATTATCTGGCAATCTAATATGTTGAGTATCTTGATGAAATTCTATATCACCGTTTCCAAGAGCCAGTAATTGTTTAGAAAATTCTTGTGCTGTTGGATCATTTTGGAGTTGTACTTGCATGTTTTTTGTCAGTCTGAGTGTTTCAACATTTCTCCATAAAATTGATTGTTTTAGACATGCATTAATTTCATCTGCAAAAGTAGAGCGAGGAATAACTGGCAACGTTTGCCGGAAATCACCAGATAGTAATAAAATAGTACCACCGAAATATCTGTCACTATTGTTTAAATCCTGCAATTGTTAGTCCTGTTTAATGCTTCGAGCGAATGCTTATGAGCCATAGTACACTCATCACAAATTATGATCGAAGTCTTCCGTAACACTGCTGCCATTCCGCTTCTTTTTTTGATATTACACATTGCATTTGGATTGTTATGGATATCTAATGGTAGCTTGAAAGCAGAATATGCTGTCCGCCCACAATCTAACAAAGTAGCAGCTATGCCTGATGATGCAGCTGCTAATGCAATTTTTTGTTGTGACAGTAGTTTCGCAAGGATGAAAGATAACAAATATGTTTTACCGGTACCACCTGGTGCATCTAAATAGAAAAAACCGCCTTGTTTGGCATCAATAGCCAACATAATTCGATTGCATATGTTCTTCTGCTCGTCAGTTAATAATGGTTCATTGTTAGTAACAAATGTATTTAAATCACGATTATTAAATTGTTCTTCTCGCTGCAAATCACTATTTACTAAGTCTGTAGCTGGGCGATTAGGAGATGGAATACCATAATGACTAAGTGGTGAATTTGAGATCATAATACATAAATATTCAATCATTATTAAAGCTTCGTTATACATATCTTGTGTGAAGTCTAAGTTTGGAGAGTGGTTTATTTGTTTATGTCGGTAGAGTATATCTTCAGTCATGTAGTTCTTATATTTTTCCTACAATGTAGATGACTGTGTTGGAAAACATGTCATCAAAATAATGGAAAATAGTTGACGAATATTACTCGGCGAGGACGTTAAAGCAGCATCAGCAAGTGTCAGATTCCAATGGTTGTCATCTTCTAAAAGTTGCAACGCGTGACATGCATCTTTATACGTACTGAACACTTGGTCATTAACTGTTCGTAAAAATTGAAGAGATTGGTCCAGGAACATTCACCAACAATAAACGCAGAAAAAAGCATTCAAGTTGTTTTGGATGTACAGTATAAAGTCGTCCCAATGTCTTAGCTTTAAATATGCCTGCAATATACGGATGTGGTTCTCCCTTTTTACGTGGTTCCCATTTTTTACCTGACGTGTTCCATGTAAAATAGCATGGAATATCAGTGTATAATACTGTTTTTGCAAATTGACCATACACATCAGTTTTTTGACAAAGAGTGAAAAATTCGGTTAGTGTCGTTTTTGGTGGTTCACATGCTCTTTGGAGAATATTTTCTTCAGTGAAATACACACGTTGTCCAGTTTCAAGATGCACTGCAAGATGTTGTATAGCAGGTTCTCTGTGGTGTATGGGGAAGCTAAGTATGCGCCAGATAGCTTCACTGCTGCTAATGTATCTACCCATTTGGTAGCGTGCTATTTCATCATTTTCGTTTACATTTTGTACTCCAAATACGGCCAAATCACTGCCCTTATTAACGTACTTGCAAATATACTTGATGGATTTCACAGAACTGCAAAGCTCAACATTAATATGAGTCTTGTACGTTTTGGAGAGTAGTGGTGAGTATGGTACTACCCATTGATTGTCAATTTCCTATTGGTTAGAATTTGAAGTTCTCATTTTATATGTATGACCACCATTATCAGCGTTTCTGCGGCGATACAATGGATAACCATCAATATCAGTAATGGTATCATTTGTGAATTTCTTATTAAAATGTTTCTTACATTTCCCATTTTCCATGCATGGTGATGTCATGTTAAACGCTCCACACGGTCCATGAATCATATGACTTGTAACAATATTAAATAATTCTTGATCAATTGAAGAATCTGGAATTTCGGCTGAAATAATTTGATCAATTTCCTCTGGACGAATTTTATCTTCAAGCCAAATTAATATGTGAGCATGAGGTAAGCCTCATTTCTGCCACTCAATTGAATACAACCAACAACACGTTTTGCGAAAAACTGAATATTTTACTATAAAATCGATCAAAGATTTCAACTTCTGTTTAAACACTCGTGCAGTAATATCGTGACGATGTATTGATTGTTGACCTAGTAATAGTAAAGATTGGATTTCCTTCCAATTTGGATTACACGTAAATGTTATAAACAAATCTGGACGACCGTAATAACGTACATAAGTCATTGCATCCTGCATTTATTCTTGCATGTTTCGTGGGCTACCTATGTAGATGGAAGGTAAAATAACAGCACTACCAATTTAGTTGGTGATTAAATTTCCATCGACGTTTCCAACAATAGCATCTCGTAAGTGAATGTAATCCTCTGATCGTAGTTTAGCTTGGTTGAACCGAATGAATCGCAAACGTTCGCTTTGAATCTTAGCAAACATTTCCACAACGTATTGATGATACAATTGACGATATCGAAGGATATAGTTGTCCTGATTGTGTCTAATCATTAATCGATACGCATAGTAGTTCATTGAACTAACCTTTTTATTTAATTCATTACAATTGACTGGATCAGACTGATTCATGAGCTCTTTCAATACGTGCATATCGAGTCTTCTTGCTACGGGCAGTAAGGTTAGATTTTTTTTGTCGCATATTACTAAAAGAAGTGCTTGGTATAGGCAAAATAAGACATGTATAGTGTGTAGTCTAAGAAACTGTATCACATTAAGGTGTGGCGCCATCTATGAGATGCACAGGACAATATTTTACAATTCTCTGTAAAGAAATTCTCTTAAGGCGCCATCTGTTCCAGCCTTAATGGTCTCAAACGGAAATATTGGACCTACGATTGAAACCTACGATTAATAACAACAATCAACGTAATCAGAATATCAGTTGACCCGTTTTTGAGTTATTTCGGAACATACACACGGACACTGGATTTTTATATATTAAGATAAGATAAGATAAGATATATGAAAAATATATAATACGTTCTTTTAGGTTTCTTCCTCTGTAAAATGAGAATTTTTCTGTAAATAAAACATACTTAAATAATAAGATGTCGTTTAAAGCAAGAACTGTTAAACTGTTCTTTTTTTTTCAAAACAATAAAAAAGTTATCTCGGTTGCCAATTTCGGAAAAAATAAAATAAAACGCTTTTATCTCTTTAGAAGCAGACGATAAGCTATGAGTTGAGTATTTCAATATCGCAGATATTATTAATTTTCTTCGTAGTAATGTTCCAATATTGTTGGCCGTGTTCGTGACTGCCGGTTTGGATAAACACTTTTTCTTGAATTTATGCAGTACACAAATACATATTAAACTACAGTTGTACATAAAGAAATTCTCTTAAGGCGCCATCTGTTCCAGACTTATGGAACCTACGATTAATAACAACAATCAACGTTGATGATCAGTTTTTTATTAATTATTAATTATTGAGACCATTAATTTGAATAATAACTATCCTATTATCTAAGTTGGACCAAATTACATATATATGCAAACTTTCATGAATATCAGTTGACCCGTTTTTGAGTTATTTCGGAACATACACACGGACACTGGATTTTTATATATTAAGATTTTGTATGGAAAAGCAATGCGTAAAAGCTCATATTCTTAAGGCTTATTCTGAATGTGAAATACACATCTAGAGGCGTTATTGTGTTAACTGGTAAACTGTAGTTCGTTATATACCGGGTTTGCTGTAACAGAGTTCGGCTATACAGGCAAGATCAGAAATGATGATATATCATATTTATAATAGCTATCTCATATAATGAAATATGGTTGAGAGAGAAACTGCTATTGTTTTATCTTCAGTGTGCTCGTTTCCTATTTGTTTACAAGCAGCCGATCACCGTCAAGAAAATTCTGCCATCATAGTCAAAACAGACATAGTCAAAAATCCATTTTCCATAGTAACGGCTGTATTAAATAAAAAAAAATTGTATTGCAAAAGTCGTATGGGCAACAAACTGTACTTGGGGGTGACCAAAATAATTTCAGAGATTGCCCGAGGGCAGCACAAAAAGAAAACAAAACACAGGATTCTACCCTTGGTTATATACATTGCGGATAAAAGTTATTTGTGAAAATGTTTCATGTTAATGTACCAGCTATTTTGCTTCAATATTGTCATTTCTAAAACTTTTGTTTTGACTTTACGCATTATTAATTAGTTTCTCTTTCTACAGAAAAAAGAAGTCCTCCCATGTTAAGTGTGACCTTTGTGACACAGCTAGAGTGAAAGAACCTGAAGGCTAATATCATAGGTTTCCAAAAGACCCAATAATGTAAGTGTTAATTTTAGTAAGAGTATACCATGTGGTACTCATTTTGTAATGAAGCTATCAACAAATTCTTTATGTATGGTAATGTACAATGTAGGGATGCACCGAATATTCGGTATACTGCCTGTTCGGCAGTATACCGTGACGGTTCGGCCAAATATTTAAATATTCGACAACCGAATAGTAAACAAATTTAAGTATTCCCCAATCAGTAAACAAATACATATTTTTTATATCATGAATGAAAGATATAGTATAGTACCATAGTACTAAATTGATTCAAGTTGTTACTTACTAATATCACATGTGAATAAGCGTTAGAAACCCGTATAAAGTCCTCCTACCAAGGCACCCCCATCCTTGGCAGATAGTCCTAGCATAGCGTTTCACAATCACACAAAAAACCAATATCCCAATGAAATTTGTTTTAATGTAAGAGAAAACACTCCGATGTTAAATTTGAAATTTGTTGCTTTTCAGTTTTTCTTAAATCTCATGACACATTACATTAACCTGTGCTATTACTAACTGATTTAAATTTGAAACAGTAACCAGGAAAAAAAAGAAACTCATAACATTAAGTATTCATAACTATGTGAAGTCAATAAACTGCTAATATTTTAAATAAAATATGTAGGTAAAAAAATTACCAGCATTTCACTAATATTTTAAAAAGTTATTAATAATATATAAAGGAAAAACACTTGGATATTGAATTTTGCAGCATTTCACTTTTTGAAGTTTTACACCATATGAAACATTTTTTAAGAAAATACTAATTAAATTAATCATTGTAATCAAAGTTTAATAAATTTTAACCAAGTATTCGGTATTCAGCCGAATATTCGGTTAGAATTTTAACCGAATATTCGTTATTCGACAAAATGTGGTATTCAGTGCATCCCTAGTACAATGTAAATCATGGAAATTTTCTTAGAAATGATTGCAATTCTTTGTCCACAACATTTTTCGATTTTACATACAACCAAACATGAACTATTACACACAATGAAGAAATCCTCCAGAAAATCTCTTAAAGAGTAATTTTTTTTTCTAAATGAATCCAAAATAGCAATAATACTTTGAAGATTTTTTTTTATAAACTATAAAATTACAAAACAAATTAAAATATACAGTAAAAGACAATGAAAGGTTAATTTAATTGATTGTATTTTTGTGAAGGGGCCCTTTAATTGGTTATAATTTTGTGAAGGAATTTTAGACGATTGTAATTCTGTGAAAGGGCTGTAAAACAGACCTACACTTTGTATGTGTTGATCCCTGTCTGTACCCAATAAAGTTATTCTATTCTTTTTTGCAGGTCCAATAAATGAGCTGAAGTGTCCGGAAAGGAGTGGGTTATTTCATCATCCCTCCATGTGAGATACACCAGATTCTGGGTCTGTTCTGAACATTTTTCAGCAAGCAACTATTCCAACACCATGATGCTGATTCTGACAGATATAATTTGATGCCACACCACTGTGAAATTTCGACTTCAGATGATGAAGTGCCACCCGTTAGTTCTAACTCTGTGTTTACTGATGTGCTGAATGAAGTTGTTTAAATTTTACTCCAGGTAAACTCAGCGAGTTATGTTTCGAAAAAAGCTTGTGAGCAATTTAAGTGCAATAATTGTAAAAATGATTTGATTGGCGAGAAAGAACTTTCAAAAAGTACAATGTTTTTATATTTCAAAAATTAGAATATTGTTAAAAATGAGTTTATTGAATTTGAAATTCATAAGTATTATTCCTCAAATGTTGTTGGTACATTCTTTCAGACTTTTTCTTTTTTTGTCAATCTCATCCCTGACTTTCTGGAAAATAGTAGTGCAATATTTATATTTCTTACTCCAGTTTCTTTTTTCGCATATATTTTTTTACTATGATATTGTTAAAACAGTGCATTACTTACAAAGCTGTATTACAAAACTTATTCAAAAGTAAAATTATCAAAAAGAAACAGCCATAGCAAAAATTATTTGTTTTTATTTTCAGAATTACTTAATGCAAGAATGTAGAAGCATTAAATTTTATTTTTATATTAGGAAATGTATTTACTATTATACTTAGATATATATATCTCTATATTTATTTCTTTCATTTTGGCACATGGTAGTTAATGGAATATATACTGTGTAAAAAAAAACAATCTGTTATTTTATCTTAACATAATTAAGAGGGTATGTCATTAAGTAAGCCACATATGCATGTGGCATAATGCTCAGTTAGAAATAAATCTATTCAAAGAACAGCGATAGATGACCAAACTTAGCTCAGCATGATTTTCTCATCTGTTTTTGTCTATTGAAGCAACAGCTTGGAGGCAAGAACCAAATGATAAAAAAAATTTTGTAAATAATTATGGCATTCAGTCTAAGGTGGTATTATGAATGTCATAGCTAAATTTATGCAGCTAGAATACGGGTTGAAGCGCACATAAACATTTGTAGGGCCTGTGTTAAAAAATAAAATTGTTTCCAAGTGTTTGTCATCATAATTTATTTTTCCTTATAATTTAGAATTTACAGTCACACAATATGATAGGACTTGCATCATTTTACTTAATGACTTTCCATCATATTTTCTTTTTCATATTAAATAGCTGCCAACTTGTAAGAATTTTTACAAAATGCACAAATGTTTATTTTTTCCCTTGTTTTATACTAATGCACTATACTAATGGATCACAGTATAAATATTTTTTGTTGATAAAAATCTTTCAAAGCGACGGATGTTAAAATTTTCCTTTTGCATTTTAATTTAAATGATTTTGAGTGTGATGCAGAGAGCCAAGAGTTTAAAAACTTACTACTCAGTAGTTGCAGAATTTTAAGTGGCAAACTTATTAAAAAAAATTTAAGTAACCGAAATAAATTAGTTTTGTTTTCATTATTTTTGTTCTTATAACTTTCACTTACGTAAAATTTTACAGTAATTTATAATGATTGACAGATTTCTCTTCAGAGATCTTGTTTTTTCTTAGTATTTTTATGGAAATGCATAAATTTCAAAATATTACGCTTACTATATACTTTTATGAAAACTGACATTCAATGATTTTCACTGCTAGCTTAGATTGGTCAAAAGAAACATAACAAAACAAAAAAAGGGTGTGTATGAAATTTGATCCAATTTCAGTATTTAGTTACTTGAGAATAAACAAATAATAGAAATAATAACTTCTTTATGATTTGACATTTGTGCATGCACAAAAGCAAAACGTTTCCTGATTTTTGGATATTTTTATGAAATTCCCTGATATTTCCATGATCTGTCACCACCCTTTGCTAGTATTTAGTTTTATTATTTTCCCACTAATCACTAAGTCAAAATTATTTGACAGCACGTCTATGGCCCAATTAAACCTATCTGGAAGTTTTTTTTAAACAACTTTTGATCACTAATTTTCTTTTGATTGTTCAAACTACATATTTGTGAACCTAAATTACTACCTCTGCATTGAACAGTTCTTTAAAAATTCTTCTCACCCCCATTTTCAGAACATAAATAATCTTGCAGACTTACAGCTAGTGATTTTTACTTTTTATTAAATATTACTTCTTCGAATAGTTGTGAAAAGGTAATGTTTCGTTTGATTAATTAAACATAAAAAGTCTCAATGGTTTAAATTGTTTCTTTAAGTACAATTTCAGATCAGTATGCTATTAAAAAATTAAATAGTTTTGATGCATTTACTGAAAACTAGATTCTTTTTCTTTTCAATATTTCTTTTCTTTTTTTGGATAGGTGTGTGTGTCATTTTTTATTGTAATTGTTTTATATTTCTTGTCTCCCAAATATTTGACTTTTTTTCCCTCTTTGTTTGTAATGGATCCTACAGATACATTTTTTTTTTTGGGGGGGGGCATTTTTTATTGTAATTTTTCTTGTCTCCTAAATATTTGATTTTTTCTCTTTGTTTATAATGGATCACATAGCATATATTTTTCTTAATGTAATTCAACCTTCCTTGTGTACTGTCCTAATCTTCTCGAATCGTAACGGTTGGGCTGTAAATACATAAATTATTTACAGAAACATAGTTTGTTGTCTTGTTTTACAAAGCCTATTTTAAATTTGTTAAACTCAGCTACAATTCTACTTGAAATTTTGTTGCTTGTACAGTTATTTGAATTATCTGTTTTCTGTATTGACTATCCAAATAAAATATAGTTGAAACTTTATAATGTCTCATACTTCATTTTTGTTATTGTTTCAACATATAAACATGCAGTCTGATTATATAAATAATTCCAAGAAAGGTCTACCAATAATTACATATATCAGGCCCAATTAATTAGTTTTCATTTATCTTAAAATAATAATAATAATTTAAAATTGATGATGTACAAAAAATACATTAAGTTTATGTACCTTCACACTAATAACTTCTACTTTATTGGTGTTTTTTGTGCTACTGTTTGAAGAAATTATCATCCATATTTATATCTTTTAAAAATAATTTAAGTTTTCGTATACACTTTTCTGTGCATAATGCAGTATTCTTCAGCAGAACAAGTCTTAAATCATAACAATTATAACCACATTTAAGGACAAGTTTGGTATCTATGAAATTATTATGCTGATGCCACATTTTAAATTATTTTACTGGGTGTTTTGAATAGTGAATTATGAGAGTAAGTATATCTTATTTTTTAATATCAGCATACATGGTAGTTATTAGTAAATATTAAATATAAAGTTCAACTTATTTGCCAATTGTTGCAATAGAATATACACATTTATTTTAAAAGTGATGAGCACAAAACAGTAGTCCATATCACATTATAAAAATTTTTGTTTATTTGTTTTTTTAACACTGTATTTTTACCCTAAAAGTATAAACTTAAACAATGATATAAATTCATGATTAAATCAATATTATTTCACTGATCCTTATCTGATTTTATGATTAAAATAAGTTTAAACAGCTATTCTCATTACAAAATAATAATAATAGCAACCCTTGCTTCAAGTTCAAATTACCCCCAAAAGTGTTAATTCAAACAACTGGATTTGGATTAAATCAATATTCAATATTATTTCATCGATTGTTTCCTGAATTTATATTTAAAAGAAGTTTAAGCAGCGATTCCCGTAACAAAATAATAATTAAAATAACCTAAGTTTCATAAATATTTTTTTCCCCCAAAAAGTGTAAACTAACAATAGTCTAACTTTAATCACACTTGTGATTGAACTTTAATCATAATATTATTTCGCAGATCGTTCAGCGAATTTATAATTAAAACAAGTTTAAGCAGCGATTCCCGTAACAAAATAGTAATTAAAATAACCTAAGTTTCATAAATAAATTTTTTCCCAAAAGTGTAAACTTTAACAATGATCAAACTTTTTTACACCAATATTATTTAGTTGATCGTTACCCGATTTTATAAATGAAAGCATTTTAAACGGCGTTTCTTCATTAAAGGGGGGGGGAAAATAACTCCCAGCTAACTCAAAGCAAAGGCGAAAATAGTTTCGGATCTGCGTTTGAGCCCTGTAAAGTTGTTTTTTTTACCACCACGGTTTCCGCCAACGCCGTGCATGCGCGCGTTTCTGCTCTTACATTATCCCTATGAGAGCTGGACTTCTTCACGCAGTGGTTATTTATATTCTTTGTTGAAAGCTATTTGCTGAACAAGCTGTCACTCAAACTACGCAAAGAGGCTTTACCGCCAATTAACCCAGTCCGCAACTCGAGGGTGGGAATTACGAATCACATGACCTGCTGGTCGAACCAAAACATGGCGATTTCCCTTCTACTTCCCCTATTCTAATTCTATGGATCTAGATCCCAGGACGTGCGGATAGGGGCAGATGGAATCCTAATAGAAAAACTTAGACTTTCCCACCCACCAGTTTGATACGGGAAAACACGCGCCCGCGCAGGGAGAAGAAGAAGATGGGTTCGTGGGGAAAAGTACTTAGACGTTTTTAAGCATGGGCCGCACTGCCTATTTATTAATTCTGTTCGTGCGGTCTGTTCTCGGCTTTTTTCCGTTTTTTTTTTCTTTTGGTAATTGAAATGAAAAATTTTCACAAGTGTATTTATTATATATTATGTATTTTCACTTAGTTTTTAAGCATCGGTTACATGGCCAATTAATTGTGCAGTTTGTTGTCTTTTTTTTCCTTGTCTTTTGGTAATTAAAATTAATAATTTGATTTGATTTGAGATTTTTGTTAATTGAGACCCTTAACCAGGAGGCTGTCGTCTCGATTGTTCCGAAGAGAAATTAATAATAGTTACAGATGGATTTATTATATATTTATAAATACATATATATGTGTCTGAACAATTGTTACTATAAAGTAATGTATTTATTACTTATATATATGAGAATATCAATGTCCTGGCTACTGGGGGGGGGTTATGAGGAATTTTTTGTCATATAAAATGCATTTTCTTCATGCATACACAACATATGTATACAGCACATTACGATACATGAATTGAGGTAGTCGTAACCACTCCTCCTCCCCCCCCCCCAGAAAAATTTCTGCCTACGCCAATGGAATATATAAATAATTTTTTACTTATTATGTACAATAACTTATACTTAATAATGACTTGAGGTCACAATTATTTTAACTAATATTGCAATGGCCACTAACTTTATTAAAAAGGATGTCAATAAATAAAAAAGAAATAAATCAGATTACAAACCACTTCATAAAAAAGTTCATACTTGTTTTTTTTCATTTTTAAAATAATGGTTACGCTTTTCAACGTACGTTTCTAACGAGTCTCTTAAAGTTAGTGTACCCTTCTCCTTCTGTGTCAATCCGGAAGCAACGATTAACAGGGTTGAGGAATTCAGAATATTACCATAATCTTAGAGAACTTGACGCCAGAATTATTTAAACTACTGTTGTAATTGCATATATTAAGTCTTTCATGCAGCATCAACATAATTGGGTCTTTGTTACAGCTAAGACCCAACGTGTGCGTTTGGGCAGTCGGGGAGCAACGACGATCAGAAAACAGGAATCGAAACCACTAGCGTTTTAGTTCGATAAGAGGAACATATACGATAATAGTAAGATAAGATAGGATAGATAAATAAGATAAGATAGTTCCAACATCTGAGATGAAGGCATAATTCGCTAAGTACCTCGGTGTGATTTTACTTTTATTTGGAAGACTATGGGCCCGATTCAAACGAAACAGAGTTCTATCGTTTTCCGTTGCGATCGCGGAAATTTTCGACTGATTCCTATGTTTCCTATTCAAGTGAAACCTGTCTATCGCTTTTGGATCGCGTGGCACTGCGATCGGTGTTTTGCTATCGTTTTTTCAAAAGCGATCGTTTTCGAGAACATGGCGGATCGATCGGCTTATGGTTGATAAGAAGATTACTACAACAACGAAGACGCGTTATTTAAAATTACGAAGCAATCCGTTGGAATTATCAGACAGGGAATTCTGCAAAAGATTTAGGCCTGCGGAAAGCTGAATTTTCTCGCAGAACAGAATTTCTGTAGGGTTTATTTTCTGTCGGCCATCGAGTTCCACTCTAGCAGACACTACGATGCAGGCGCCATCTATAGTCCTTATTTTAAATCGTTTATTGCTCGATAAATTTGATATTTGAAACAGCGCGAAAAAATACATGAATAACGAATAATTTCTCGCTAAAATAAGCATCCTAGCAACCCTCCTAAACAAATGCAAGTATTCATACCACTATATTAAGGATGTCTTTGATTGTTAATTATATATCAGAACATAAAATATATAGTAATTCTACCCCTCCATTATAATTATAAACAGCTTCTCTGCTACAGAAAAATAAAATGTAGTAGGCAAACTAGAGAAGAATTATTATTCGATAATTCGAACAATTCGACATGATAATTATGACGAACAATACTATTATTAATAATTTTCTAAAAAAAAATCTTCATAAATTAAAAATGTATTTCCATGATTATAAACATACAAAAAATATTAACCTAAACCAGTTAAAATTTTAAAACATTAACCTACAATACTGTTGGGGAAAAAAATTAAGACACAGCCTGTTGTCCGTTGCAGCTCAAACATAAATAACTAAACAGTTAGTCGTCGCCATTAAGTTAAAGGTTTTTTTCAGAGAAAGATGCGATTTTTTTATTGGTTAACAGCGACTTTCTACGTCACCGGAAGTTGCGTTTTCACTCTGTGGCGATAAAGTTTCGATCTAGCAAACCTGTAAGTTCGATCGCCTATTTTGTTTCACTTTGAATACACTTCTGCGATCGCTTGTAAAAGCGATCGAACTTCCAGAGAGAAAACGATCGTTTTCGAGACGACCGATCGCGTTTCGTTTGAATCGGGCCCTATATCTATAAGACTTATTTTGAGGTATAAGGAAACTTACCTTTTACTAGAATTAAAGTTGGTTTATTTTTATTTATTTATTTATTTTTCGTTTTATAAAACTAGAAATTATTCAATTTACTAAGCACAGACTTTCGATGTCCACGGGATCATGTGCAATAGTCACTCTCATTCACCTGTCTCCAGCTCCGGCTTGATTGTAAATAAATTGTTTAATGCAACTAATCATAAGATAGAAAATATTTGGGCGTATCCTAGGACCAGTATTTTTTATAAAGTGCCTATACTGCTGAACCTTGTTAACGCAAACAAGATTAGGCAACCATCTTGTTTACGCAAAAATTCACGAGCAGTAAATAGTTTTGGAGTTTATGCGATAACTGGGATTTGTTAAAAAATTGTCGGCCAGGAATGTAGCGAGTGTAGTATTTAAAGCACTTAACAGGAGCAAACAAAATAGCTCTCGTAGATTACACTCTAACGGCAGAATGAAAATGTAATTTATTGCCTTTGTTTCTACTGCTACCTCTTCTAGAACAGAAATGTATGTGGCTGCGATTCTCCTTCCCTGATCGTCGTTGCTTCCCGACTGCTCAAACGCACACGTTGCGTCTCAGCAGTACCGAAGACTCGATATCTTGATGCTGTAAGAAAGACTCAATATATGAAATTACAACGGTAGTTTAAATAATTCTGGCGTCAAGTTCTCTAAGATTGTGGTAATAGTATTCTCAATTCCTTAACCCTGAACGTCGTTGTTTCCCGATTGCCTAAATGCAACGATTGACACAGAAGGGGAAGGATACACTAACTTCTTTTAAGAGACTCGTTAGAGACGTATGTTGAAAAGAGTAACCATTATCTTAAAAATGAAAAAAAGTATGAACTTTTTTTTAGAAAGTCGTTTGTAATCTCATTTATTTCTTTTTATTTATTGACATGCTTTTTAATAAAGTTAGTGGCCATTGCAATATTAGTTAAAATAATTCTGACCTCTAGTCATTATTAAGTATAAGTTATTGTATATAGTAAATTAAAAAGTATTTATACATTCCGGTGGCGTAGAGAAAACTTTTTCATAGGGCGGGGGGGGGGGGGTACGAATACAACGATTCATGTATATGTGTATATATATGTGTGTGTGTGTGTGTTGTGCGAGTGTGAAGAAAATACGTTTTGTATGACAAAAAATTCCTCATTTGGGGGGGGGGGTTAACCCCTCCTGTAGCTACGTCCCTGATATATTCATATATATATAAATAATAAATAGATTACTTTATGGGCAATACATTACTTTACATGTGTGTAAATACATATATGCACACACACACACATATATATATATGCATATTTATAAATATATAATAAATATATTTGTAACAATTATTAATTTCAATTACCCACCCCCCCTCCAAAAAAAGAAAGAAAAACGAGAACAGACTTCACAATTAATTGTCGATGCTTAAAAAGGTCTAAGTATACACACATAATATATAATAAATACATTTGTAATAACAATTGTTCATTTCAATTACAAAAAGAAAAAAAAAAAAAAACGAGAACAGATCGCACGATTAATAATACTTTATGGGCAATACATTACTTTATATGTGTGTGAATACATATATGCACACACACACACATATATATATATTTATAAATATATAAACTACTACATTGAACTATAGTGAAATTAACCCCATTGCTTAAAAACATGGAAGTCTTTTTCCCCATGAACCCATATTCTAATGCATTTCTCCCTGTGCGCGCTCGTATTTTCCCCTGTCAAACTGGAAGGTAGAAAAGTCTAAGTTCTTGTATTGGGATTCCATCTGCCCCTATCCGCACGTGATTCCAGGTGTAGATAATTGGCAGTGGCAGTAATCACACAACACAACTTAAATAAAAAAGGAGAACGGCGTACTCCATCAACTACACCTCAGCTATTCTTAAATTGTAACATAAAATTATCCGAGACAGGACATTCTCGTGAGAAATCTCGAACAAGTCGAGACTCTGTCTCCTTAAGCAAAATAATTTCCTGTCTCGTCTCAAACTAAAATTGCCTGTTTCGATTCTTGTCTAGCGTCCATCAGTAGTTTTTCGCATGGCCTTAATGGATCATACAATCACGTCACGCCCTGAGTCGAGAAATGCGGTCGTTTGCTAATCAGTAAGTGTTTGCACGAATACTTCGCTCGGTGACCGTGGCTTCGGTTACTTTTTATGATATATATATTACTAACAGGAACGTCTGCAATGATGTAATCACCGACGAACCTTGAAGCAGCAGTCGCGTGTCGTCTCCTTTTGAAACGAATCGAGGTTTTGTTTACATAATTATGATTTTGTATGCGTGTTTGGCAGCTTTGTGGAGGACACACATTCCCAGCGTGCATTCGATGTCGTCATACTAGAATATCACTTGGAAGGATGGTATTGGGTGCCATTGGATATGACTCTTGTTCACCTCATGTTCGCACTGACGGCGCTTTCAACACACGAAAACAATGGTCGTTACATTTCTGGTGTGTTAAGGCCCATGGCTCTATCTTTCATTCGAGACCTACTAAGAGCTACTTTTCAGTAGGATAATGCACAACAGCATGTTGCCGGTTTTGGACGACCTTTCTTGACGGAGAAAATGTTCGGCTGTTAATTTGGCCAGCGCATTCTCCACACTAAAGTTCCTGAAATAAAGGGTCATTGGCTGCTGGAAAATGACCGTTTTCCCATTTCCGGTGTAGGAGAAAACGGTTATTTTCCATTCACATGTTATCTTACGAAACGATTTATCTCCGTTATTTTTTGTCACAGAATCGGGGTTTTTTTCTGTTTACAGGAAGGAATTTTTTTTTTTCCCTAGAGAAAGGTATTTTTCTTTTCTCCCTATATCAGAAAGAAGTATTTTAAGCATTATTTAAAATTATGGAAACAGGTTTTGTATCACGATTTTATGCCTTATTTTCTAATAAGCGACATTATTGGACAAAACCGGGTACCTACATACTTCTAAAAAATAATTTATTTACCCTAGAGCCTAGAATATAGCTTTTATACATTAAAAAAAATAGAGTCATTTTTGAAACCAACGTTCTAATTCATTCAAATACATTGTAATACAGTCAAATACAAATTGAAGCACTTTATTCATGTTATTTTACACGTGAGAAAAAGCTGTCCTAGTCCAACTTTTCCATAAATATATGTGTGTGTGTAGGTAGATGGATGCACAACGTTAACTAAGTTTTTACGCATTCTTAGTTGTTAAAATATAGAATTAGTTTTTTGTAACTGCAGCACCAGCTTCAATAATTTTTTTTTGGGGAGGGAGGAGAGCTGGTCTGGTGGTAAAACACCAGAGTTGTTTTTAAAAAGTGTACATACATGTACATATAATGTTATAAATAGTGCACAGTTAAAAATATGTTTGAATTATTCGTTTTCTTCATTTTTTATTATCAGAGCTGTAATCTATAATTATTAGCCCGAGAAAATAAATTTTAAATGAAGGTAAATACACTCATGTCCATAAATTAAGGATAATGAAGTTCAGGCAAAGAAAGAGAAAGAAGCAAAACAAATTTGACTTATTTGTAAAGTCTATTTATTAAACAAAAAGTAAAGAGCAAAAAAGATGCTATATGTTTGACATAATTAATAAAAATTACAAGTTTTACTCCCTTGACCGAATTTCAAAAAAGAACCTATTTACAAAAAACAGTATAACATGGTTAGTAGGATGGTTAATACGGAGTATGTCTCCCGGACGATGCAATACAGGCCTGACAACGCCTAGGCATGCTGAGTATCAAACAATCAATCTGATCTTGGGGAATACAACACCACTCATCAAGCAATGCACTCCGAAGTTCCGGTAGACAGGTGGGAGGGGGTTGACGGGCTGCAATTCGTCGGCCAAGCATATCCCACACATGCTCTATTGGATTCAAGTCCGGTGAGTATGCTGGCCAATGCATACGGGTGATATTCTCCGATTGAAGGCATTCGTCTACAATGTTTGCACGGTGAGGACGGGCGTTGTCATCCATAAACACAAATTCAGCACCCATGGCGCCCCGAAACAAACGTACATGTTGTTCCAGAATGACATCCCGATAGATGTGGCCTGTCATCGTTACGCTCTGAACATGCAGGTCAGTTCTGGAACCAAGAATAATTCCTCCCCAAACGAGCCATCCTGCACCACCGTAACGGTGTCTTTCATTGGTGTTCTCTTGGTGGCAACGGGTACCTGGCGCTCTCCAGATGAATGTCCGGCGAGAATCAGACTCCAAACTAAACCTGGACTCGTCGGAAAACATCACACAAGACCACTGTTGTGGTGTCCACAATGCATGCTCTCTACTCCAGGTTAATCGCAGGCGACAGTGAGTTGCGGTAAGTGGAACACATCTGACAGGCCTACGAGCATATAGACCAATGTGCCCTAAGCGTCTGTACACGGTCTGCCTTGAAACTGTCGTACCGGTAGCTGAAGAGGGCTGACGAGACAGGTCTCTGATGCTGTACTCCGTCTGTTTCTTTTGGCAATAACTGCTAAATAGCGGTCCTCATTCGGCGTTGTAACTCGGGAGCGACCTGTGCTGTAACGTCTACTCACATTACCATCATCTTGGAATCGTTACCAAAGCCTGGAGATGACACTCTGGGCGATTCCAAGTTCCTCGGATACTTCCAGCTGGGTACGTCCACATTCCAGTCGTCCGATAATTCTGCCACGTAAAACATCATCCAAATGCCTCCTTTGTGCCATAACTATGCGGTTTTTGCACTGAAAGGCTTTCACAGCGCTTGTGAACAATTTTACTTCTTTGCCACCATTCCTTATATACCCCTCTCTTACACTCTCGTCATTGTGACGTACCATCCACGCCATCTGGTGGTTTCCTGTAATTTGCATATCCTTCTTCAAGATGTGTGTGATCATTCCACAGGTGAAATTTTTATTTTAGAGATCAATTTCTGTGTGATTCTGAATTATCCTTAATTTATGGACATTAGTGTACATTACACATATCTTAATACAGTATTCAAAAAATATTTTTTTTAATTAATAGAATATAATTTCACTATAGTCTCTAGTTATAAAACGAATTCTTAGTACAGTCAGAATACAGAAATGCAATCATGGTTAAACCAGCTTTGAGATACAATTAAAGCAGCAACCAAATTTATTTACCTGTGGCATCGTACTGAAGCTGCTGTGCATGTCAAATAATCTCTGACTCAATGCCTAGACATATAAGAGCTGTTGTTACTGCCATAGGTGGCTGTTCTGACAACTGATTTCTCGGGATTGCTGATTCTAAATTTCTTGAAAATTTAATCTTTTGTTATTTCCAGTACAAAATATTTGTCCAATAAATATCAGTCCGTTAGTTGCATTTTTTCCTTCTGTAGAAATGTGATGTCCAGTGTTACATATACATTTTAGCATATAACAGATTCAGAAACTGGAGTTCAAAACTTTCTGTTTAAAAGAACTCATTATTTTTCTTTTCGATGCACTCGTAGACTGCTAAGTGTCTGGAGAATATTAGAGCAATAAATATTATTTGATATTATGTTATTGTACTATATTCTGAATGTTTGCTTTTTCTATTTTACATGCTAATTTATAAATCCAAAATTTCGTAATCATTCAGATAGCCGGTTTTGAAATCCAAAAACGAAATATGCTTATTCATAGAATTTGTTTATGATTAATTTTTTTCAATACCAATTTCCAATTTCGTTTAAAAATAAAACCTTCTTTATTCCGTAAGCACTTTCTCCAAACTACTTGGAGAATGTGAAGTATCTGAAGCGTGTCATGTTTTTACAAAGGATTTGAATATTATTTACAATCAAGAGCATAAAAGTATTGCAAAAAATGTATTAAAATAAACTAAAATACTATTCTCTCTAAATTTACTTGAAATGAAAGTTATGGAGAGCTACTGATTTCAAAGAGTTTTAGTCTTAACTTCAGGCGGGGGGGAGGGGGATACATTCATTTTCCTGAAAGAAAAGTTATCCGTTTTCATTACTTTTATGATTGATTTTCATGGGTGTATTTATATGAAGCATTTAAATTTAATATAACCAATCTTTTGGTTGTTTCAATTATACTTAAGGGGACACGTTTAAAAAAAGAACTCAATTCGCTTAAAGAACTAAATGAGCTCCGAAGGACGTCAAGTCGGGACAAGTTTGTCCCGATTTCAAATCTTTCGGAGCGAATTTAGTTCTTTTCTTTTAAGATTGTACCTTTAAACGTCGAAAAAGTCGATTTTTCAAAAATAATTTTATAAAATAATTTAGACTTAGGATTATTTTAAAACAAACCGCATGGAAATCGAACTAAAATTACACCCGCAACAATTAAAAGCATAAAAGCTAACATGAACTTACCCTTTAAACGCAGTGTAAAGAAACTTTATTTTCTCAGTTTTTTATTTTTACACTTTACCACAAGATTTAAAAAATTTTGTGAATGGAAAGTTCCATAACTTTTTACACACAGGTTGTATATACAGATCTTTATTCTCTGATCCTCAGGTTTGATTCTGGGGGTCAAATGATTTTATTTCATAATATCACAAATCATAAAAATTTCAATTATTCAATCAATTTTCTTGAGAAATCATAAACATTTCAGTAATTTTAAAGTTCTATGAAATATTTATCATTTATCCTGTTATAAAAATAAAATCTTCAGGTCCCATTTTCAAACCTGACGTTCAGAGAATGAAGATTTATATCTATAACATATATGTAAAATTCCATAACTTTCCATTCGTAACTTTTCTTAAAATCTTGTGCGAAAGTGTAAAAATCAGAAATTGAGAAAAGCAGGTTTCTTTACACTGTGTTTAAATTTAAAGTCCATGTTAGCTGTTACGCTTTTCATACCTTTGGGTCTAATTTTCGTTCGATTTCGATGCGATTTGTTTTAAAATATTCCTAACAGTCCGAATTATTTCCGAGTATCGACTTTTTGGACTATGTTCCCTTTCATGTCCCCTTAAAGGGTTTGTACTCAAATATGAAAAACATCTTGTTTAATATTATTTAATTCCTATTAATTAACTGACATGCTTCTTTTATAATTTTAGAGATGTGAGAGAATTCGATCCCGATGAACTAATAGAGAGTGGACTGTCCCAGTCATGGATGCAGACATCAGACAATGGACCAGGTATAATTTCTCTCTCCTCCTCTCTCTCACTTTTTATTTATTTTTTTATTACTCTCTAGGATTTAGCTGTGCGTTTGAAAGGACATCAAAATAAATCATGTAAATGCTTTGTAACATGGGTGTTTTTTATGCAATCTTAACGAAAAGAACGAAATAGCATTTAACGCATCCATCCTCAGGTTTTTGTAAATCTACTCAATCTGTCAGTGTAAAAAGAGTGATTTATTTTAAGCAAATTCTTTTGAGGAAAGCCAATATCAACATTTTATGAATGTGACAATTACAAACTTCTTAATTTACAGAACATTGAATAACAACTCTTTTACAGGTTGAATGGCATTTCACATCGTTTTGAAGTGATTGAAATGTATCAACTCCAGAATAGGAGGATGAAAACTTTTTGGGAACTGATCTTACTCGGTATCTGACTTCGTAGCTAACCCAGCTAGTCCAGAAATTTTCCCCTATTATAGCAGATGTTTTTTAATTAATTTCATTATACGTTTATATATGTATTTCTCTGAATAAGTGGACATTAATAGCAATGTTTCTAAGCAATCTCCGCTTTCTATTTCCGTTTTTAGGAGAAAACGATCATTTTTCATTCGTTTGTTTTGATTACTGAAAGGACAACTTTCCGTTATTTATAGTCATTTCTTCGTTATCATCAAAAATTTTTCCACCCAACTTTTTTTTTCCGCTTCACACAAGAACATTTTCCTAACATTTTTAAAAATTTGAACTATTCATACTTGCCTTTTATTTAACCCTCCAAGCGGGTGAGCCGTAAAATCCCGTCCACTTCATTCCAGTTTTCACTGCAATGCATCAATAACTTAGATTATTTATAAGACCAAGGTATCATAAAATATATTTCGATATTAAAGCTTATAGGTATTTTATGATTTAACTTTTTAATAATTACAAATCTCCCTATCAGAATTTTATTTTTTTTAAATAATTTTGAAGCTGAGAAATACTACCGTGAAAACAACTTTACATCATTTGCCCAATTCCAAGACTCACAGAGGGTTGAAAAATTCAGTAGATTCTGTGTCTACTAAAGATTGTTATATATTTGTTAAACTACAGTTGATCGCTAAACTACAAGAGCTTTGGCCAAATTAAAACTTAAAAATATTCACTATGGAAAACTCATGAAAATAATCTCTTAGGAAAGGTGAAAGCTTGAACAGGAATAATTTCCATATTGTTACGAATTTTCGGGGCAACTCGCTGCTCTGGGGCTTAAAACGGTTTAAAATTCGTATTCTACACTTCAAATAGATAAATTTTGCTTTTTGTTGCATCAAAATCGGCCAATTAGAACCGGAGATACGGAGGTTTCAGTTTCCCTATTCTTTTTCTATGGATTTCTAGAAATCTGGAGAAGTATTGGTCCTAGGGCTTAGATCTCTTCACCTTTGGGGACTTATTTTTGGCGCAAAATTTGGCGATATTTCGCCAAAAGTCGCCAAGTTTGGCGGCATTTTGGTCATTTGGAGCGATTTTCCCAATGAGGCCTGGAAGTTGGTTTTCCTGCATTAAAAACGCATAATAACCTAACATTTCTCTTCTGTGACGTAATCAAAATTCATGCTTTATGTAGAATCCTCGAGAAATAGACTTTTCTGGAAGCTGCTCGCAGCTTCTGCCTCGGCTATATATAGAATCGCGCGCTGCCCCGATAGTTCAGTGTTGATCAAGCTTTGAGAGAGCGAGTACGCTTGCTTTGTGATAGAAGCTGTGTTTCGCGCTGTTTATGAAGCTTTGAATTTAAGTGCTGTGTGTAAATTTTTCATCGCTGAGAGACTGTTAGTGTTATCTCTCCTATATTTCACTGAATTTTTGCCAGTGAAAGTGTTCTATTTTGTGTGAGAAATACAGCATTTGTGAGCGCTTCTGATCTAAGCGAACTGTTAAAAGCACATTACTGTTTAATTGTGCTTGTGAATTTTGTACAGCTGATTGTTCGACGAAGTTCTAGAAGCAATAAAGTTTGTGTTCCATCCTGACAAGTGCCTTTTTACTAGAACTTTTTACACCGACTAGACTTTAGAACGACGAACCCAGAAACGAGCAGAGTAGTTCTGCAACAATATGTTTGATATGATGATCAATATTTTCCCTCCGCCTTTTTCTATTCAAATTGCAGTATAATGATCGACTTATGTTTAAATTAAATACTTTAGCTTAATTTTTACAATATATTGTACGGATCAATCGAGCTGCCAATGAAGTCGTTAATAGCCAACTTGTATAAAATAGAAATTTTCAAAAAAGAAAAGAAAGAAAGAAAACAAGGAAATAAGTTTTCTTATTTAATAATAGCAGAAATTGTGAAGCACGTGCTGCTATGTATTTCTTAGAAATAAAATATTTTTCACGTGAAGGATTTTAGAAATTAAACTGAAATTTGTAAGAATAAAATTGTGTTATTTGATTCGCAAAATTAAAATTAATTTTGATTTTTTATTAAATTAAAAAACGTATATTTGAAAAACACAAAAATGGGATTTTTGACGTGGCATTTATATATAGGTGTATCTAGAAGAAACTCCCATTGAATGTGAAAACTTTTAAAATACCCATTTTCAAGGGAGTTGTATTTCTGAAAATTTCATGCTGAATTTATAGAAAATTAAGAAATATATTAATAATACAGGAGATTACAGTCTAGTTATTTTTCGAAAGGAGCTGGTCAGTAAGGATTTTATCAAAAATTTTCGTTACTCTTAATTAAACTATCCTACACTTTATGGTGAAAGTTATTTTTTGCGAGCTTTAAAAAAAGTAACTAAAGTACATTTAAATAAATAATATGCACCCTACATTTTAAAATATTCAACTGAGACTTTTATGCAAGAATTTCTTTATATAGTTGACTAATAAGGTAAAGAAAAATATCCACTAATATTATGACCACCCCTAATTTTTTTAATGAACTTGTCTGGATGACATGGAGAGCATGTAATTAAGTGGAAGTGGTATTTGACTGTTGCTGGAGAAGGTAAGGAATCATTCTTGCACTTAGGTTTGTGAGTGATGGGAAAGGCTGTTGATCTAAGCGAATTTGATAGAGGGCAGATTGTAATGGCCGGAAGACTTGGAGCGAGTATCTCCGAAACTGCACCACTGATCGGTTGTTCACGATCTGCCGTTGTTAGTATTTATAAAAAGGGGATTAATGACGCTAAAACCAACAGTAGACGTCAAGATGTTGGACGGCCACGCATCATGAAATAAAGAGGACGTCGGAGATTGTACAGCCTATTACAGCAAAATTAGCGACAGACTGTAGCTCAGCTGACAGCCCAAAATAATGCAGGTCAAAGTACAAGTGTTTCGGAACACACAATTCAGTGGACATTGTTGGATATGGAATTGCGGACAGACGTCCCATTGGAGTGGCTCTGCTTACCAAGCGTCATTGTTAACTACACCTACAGTGGGCACGGGAACGTTAAACTGGAATATAGATATGCGGAAGAGAGTTTCCTGTTCAGATGATTCCCGTTTCCTCCTTTATCACGTCGATGGTCGTGTCAAGGTACGCCGTCTTCCAGAACAGCTGCTCCCCTCTACCCGGTAGCTCAGAGCTCAAGCAGCACCGTATTCCAATATCTCGACTTTGTGTGACCGCTTGCTTAAAATTTAGTACAACCTGACTCCAGTTATCTTCCAAGAACACGTGGCATCCATACCCATGCGAGTAACAGCTATTGTGAAGTCCAAAGGAGGGGCAACGCGTTATTGAGTAGATGGTCATAAAATTTTGGCTCTTCAGAGTACTTGTTCTTACAAAGTTAAAAGTGATGGACTTCTCTCGTAATAATCAAGAGTGAAAAACCAGTGCTGAGGAGTGATATATCACCCTACCTTCGTGGCTAAAATCAGCCAACCTCCATAGAGTGAGAAAGCACTATTCCGAGGAGTGACATTTCTGACTCTGGACTAGGAGTGAGAATTCAAAAGCCCACTCCGGGAAATAGAGCCTGTCTCTAAGGAAAGGGTGACAAGCACGCCATCCCTTAAAGAGTGGAGCGCGCTGATCAAGAGTGAGCTATGACCATTTTTAAGAGTGACCGTCACTTTTTATAGGGTGATTATTCGAGGCCGTATCCAGGGGGTCCGGACCCTCCCCCCCTCCAAAAAATATCGATTTTTGTTAATAAAATAATAATAATGACGTCTTTTTGTGAAAAATTCTGCCTTTTCCACGGTTTGGACCCTAGGGATGGACGCGAGACGAAAAATTGGCGTCTCGCGTCTCGCAAAATAGCCGAAAAGCTTGTCTCGTCTCGCAAAAATCGCTATATCATAATGTTAAAAATGTTTGTCTCGTCTCGCAAAATACGATGTAAATCTCTGTCTCGTCTCGCAAAAAGTCGTTTCGCGTCCATCCCTATGACCCTGCCTGAAATTTTTGTCTGGGTACGGCCCTGGATTTATTCCTTGAATATGCCTTGCTTCTGGCTGTCACTATTTTAGGGAAATTAAAATAATTCCTTTATATATATATATATGAATGTATCAGGTAACAGCATTGATTATTATTTTTTTTAAATATTTGGCAAATATTAAAAGATATTTTTTATATTTATATATAGCATCAACATTTATCCAATCTTGTGAATTCATTGAAAATAAAATCCAATATTATGAATTTAATATTTTGCCCATTTGAAGTCAAATTTTAATACTATTGAATCTTAAAATATTTGAAATGTATCAATAATATTGAGTGTATATTAGAAATATTTCCAATATTATTAAGTACTAATTACTTTTAAATATTAAAATTTACATACATCATACGAGATCGATTAGATTACAAACATACGAATACTTTGAGAGTAAAAACCACTTCCAGTATTGGTAAAAACTAGAGTTTAGCCCTGATATATGCTCAAAATGTTATTATTATTTGTAAAATTTAAATTAACATATGAAGTGTATTGAAATATTAATTATATATTGAGAATATTTCTGAAGTAGTCTCACTACCAATAAACTTCTAAATATTAACTCAATATTGTGAAAACATTGATATCAAGAACCAGTAATGGTACAAAGTAGTAAGTTAACACATTGAGAATAAACACAATTTCCAATATTGGTAAATAAAATTCCAATATTGGTAAAAATTAGCATTTAGGTCTGATAAATTCTCAAAATAACGTTAATACTTTCAGTATGACTATACTAATACTTTTTTCTACTGAATTTAACATACAAAAAAATATATTCTTAATATAGGGTGTGTATTGGAAATATTTTTGAAGTCCTCAATTTATTAATTTTGTAAATGTTAACTCAATATTTTTAAAAAAATTGAAAACAAAGATCAACTGTAACTTCGTCAAATGTATCAAATGTAACTTCGTACAAAGTAGAAAAGTTAAATATTTGCCTCAGATATATTTAAAATGCATTTATAGTATTCGATATACATTGGAAATATATTCAATATTGATAAGTAATTACTTTAACATAATTTTATACCATTTTTAATTTTTTTGGTTAATATTTACTCAATATTACACTGGGAATAAAGCTAGTATTGGTAAAAAGTAGAAAGTTGATTTTTAACCATTACATTGTAAAAATTATAAAACTTTGTTGCTATTGAATTTAAATTAAATATATTTAAAATGTATCTGCAATATCGAGCGCCTTGAAAGTATTCTTCATATCGTACAAGTAAATATTATTGACGCATTTACCAGCATTTACCCCCCCCCAAGTTTGTCCATAGGCAATCTTTCATATATCATAACTAGATATTGGGTATATCTATTAGAAGTCCAACATAAAATAGATTTCTGTATTAGAAATTGGAGGTGTGATCTCTCTAATGAGTAAATAACATTTATAATATACAGGTCTATAAGAGATCTGTATATATGTAGCATAGTTATAATAATTAAACTTCCAGAAGATCTCAAATATCCCAAAAATGCCTATCTATTTCATATTCAAAATATCCAATGATCAGAAATTGATACTTATTGATGATATCCAGAACTTCTTAGATATCTATTTCTGGGCTATCTTGGATTATTGTCATGTTCAAAATGATCCATAACAGCTGGAGAATAAATTTTACGTAGCTGAATGGTACAAGTAATATCTGACCCCATGCATTTTTAAATTCTTGCTTTCATTCCAGTGAAATGTGGACTGTTGACACAAAACATACAGTATTTAAAATAACAGTCTATTCTGAAATTAAACAGATTTAGAAGGAGTACAGAGTTTCATTTTAATAATCAGATGATGGCATCACGAAAAGGTACCCCCAAGAGTTCCACATGGTTACTAAAACAAACCTCCATAACCTCTAGATCTATTTAGTTAGAGAATTCGTTGACAGTTTATGTTTTGTTTGGTTAGTCAAAACTTAACAGGAATAGAAGCGAAAGTTTCAAAATGCTTGGAGGTGATCTGTATAGCCATTGAGCTATGTAAAATCCATCAGCAGGAGATTTATAAAGAATTTTCTTTGTCTGCAGTACTATAACTTTATTTGAGGTAATCTGTGATCAAACAAGAATAGAAATAAGAGTTTCGGACATCCACATTACTCAACAGTGTGCAGAAATATTTGATATGTTCAATGTTACCTTTTCTCCTGCTGAAATAAAAAAACCCTGAAAGCTTATTTTTTACCTATGGTACATTTCAGAACAATTTTCACTTACAACAGTATTAACAAAACAATAAAAATAGTTAATGATAAGATATTTATATAAAATCAAAAGAATACTAATAATTTTGATTTTTAAATAGATTTTATTTTAAGCATCTTTCTTTTCGACTTTATTACAATTAACAAGTCTTTTTTTATTTTAAATAAATAAGAAATAAACGTGATTGAATTGTTATCGAAAATAATTTATTTGAAATTAAATTTCAGTCATTTATACGAACAAATACAAGAATTATGAAACACAAAGATAAGTTAAAGAGTAATAGCTATCCTTTAACTGAAAACCAAAAAATAAAAAATAAACTAATCGTTGGGTAAATCAAAAATATAAATATATGTGCTGATAACCTCTGTAAATGTACATATCAAGTTTGGAAATTTAAGAGAATACCTATTTATCTATCCCCCCCCCCCCATAAAAAGGAATAAAATATTTCTAATATGGAAACTACTTTATATTGATTGATTTCTTTTTTTGTGAAAAGGGGTAAAGAAATACTTTTGTGCAGGCCAATACATAAATAATATAAATCAAAGCCAATTATTTCATAATTCCCCAACAATGCCCATTTGGTTGAATCCCCCCAACATTTTTGTCTTGTCCAAAAACCATTATTTAAAGTTTAGAGGCATGGGCAAGAATACAGGTTAAAATCCCTTAAAAAGTTCACCACCCAAGTCACCCCCCCCAAGAAGACACCCCTCTTGAAGACTTGCCATAACGCAAAGAAATAATTGAAGTTTAGAGCATGAGGGTGAACCATATTAAGCTCAATAGATAAGGTCTGGGTGAGGGGGGGGGGTGAGTCACAGAAAGTAAGATTTTTTTTTTTTTCACCTCTTAAGAAATCAAAATTCCTGTTCTGAACATAATTTATACATACTTCAAAAGAAAATCCATTTCTTAATTTTTTAATATATATACACATTCAGGGGCGTAGCCAGAAAGTTTTCATGGGGGGGGGGGTTACGACTACAACTGATATATATGTATACGTGCGTGTGATAATGTAGTGAAGAATATACATTTTGTACGGCAAAAAATTTCTCATGGGGGTGGGGTTATGACCCCCCTAACCCCCCCTTGCCTACGCCCCTGTACACATTCATTTCTTTATTTATTTTTAAGTGTGATTTTATTTCTTTCAATTTCACTTTTACAGCAAAATAGCTACAAATTACTTAATCTTTTCCAAACTTCAAATTGAAAAAATAAATTCTTTTAATATAGATTTTATGAAAGAATTATTATACTATTGAAAACAGATTTAGAACAATAGATGAAGTAAAGCCAGAAAAACTCATTAGTATGTTAGAACAAAGTTCAATTAATACGAGGGCCCAAAAAAAGAAAGAAAAAACAGTTAATAAAAGTATATAAGCAAAGTCTTAAATAAAAACATGAGTAATGGAACTTCCCAGTCCAGAGTAGTCTTCAGGCTAGCAAATTTTAGTTTACGATGCGTTCTAAATTTTAAAAAATTCAAACGATTACAGAACTGCAGAAGTCAAAAATAGTCTGTGAATTGAAAAAGTGGAAGATATCCTTTATTGAGACCCATGCAGGTTTGAATGAATTATAAAAGCAATGGCAGTGAACACACAACAAAATTATTACAAATTTTGTTTAATTGTATTACATTGTTGCATTAATATAAAATACAATCACTGTATCCAATATCAGTACTTCAACACTATTTCACATTCAGGGATTCTTCTAACATCATCTGGAAGATAAAAATTATGACTTCAACAAGTAATTACAGAATTAATAAAAGTTAAAACATAACTGCTATTCTATCCTAATAAAAAAAGGGTACCCTCCCCCTCCCCATAATTTGAATAAGACTGAAGAAAGACTGAAGAAAGAGTTGGCAGCTAGAATAAACTAGAGCATAAACTAGATCTATGTTAAATACATACAAAATAAAATTAGTTAAAATTACTTTTGTGTGTACATGGCTTAGTGTCAAATTTAAATCTCCAACTAAAGCACAACCTAACACTTTCAACTAGGTGATGAATTTACAGAGGAATAAGCCAGCAGATCTTTTCATTTGATTCAGAAAACATTTTGTTTATAGTTTCACTAAAATCGGAGGATAACTTTATAATAAAAAGTCTGCAAATCTACATACATTTTGGAACACCTTTAGGAGCAAGTTAAATACAATTTTGGAACAGCACAAAAGCACACCAAAAAATCGTAATAATAAATACTTTCTTATTACCATTTTTCATATATCTTATTACCATATTTATGTATGGTAATAATAAATACTTTCAAGTAACATTTACATATACTGTAACCTTCTGAGTAAGAGGGGGAAGGGAAGCAGGGCTCCTACTGTTAAAATTATACAAATTATGCAAAAAAAATGAATAAATATAGGATCGTATACTGACCCTATGAATTGATGAATTACTATTATGTCCTTCAAATTAAAAGCAGGACATGTACGCAATGACTAGGCGAAGTTACTTGGACACACACACATTTAATATTCTTCTATTTACAAAGGTATACTAGAAATCTTTTACACCACTTAGGTACGTAAACAAAACATCCACACAGGATTCACTGCTTTAGAAGAAAGAAACAATAAAACAAGCCACCCAGGCATGCACCAAAAAAGTTCCATCTATATATTATTTTGAAACATGTTTTTCTTTCGACAACGGAATCCAGAGAACGGCTGGGTGTAAAAACTCGGTTGAGGTGTCTGAAGAAAGGTCTGGGCCCCTAGATGTGCCATCAAAAGAGAAAATCAGAAAAAGTCGAACGGTTTAAGGCGCGTTTCCACTGGGTCGTAATTTCCCCTAAATCGCCTACCGCTGCTAAAAACTCGACCCCAAGCTGTCGTTTTCTCCGCTACGGAGGGTTTTTACGGGAATAAAAACGTTTCATTTCCAACCTCTTTAGTCGTTAGAATCTCGTCACCCCATTGGCTGGTTCCACGCTCTCTCAAGGAAAGGATTCCAATATGGCGCGGTTGCGAAAGTCAGAGTATGAGAGTTACATATTTTTTAAGGATAAGTAGGCTCTTAATTTTTTTTTTGGTTCAATTAATCATCAATTTTCAGCACAGTATTCCAAATTGTTATAAATCTGCTCTGGACAAAATTCATGCAATCAATTGACCTAAAAAATCTAAGGGAAAAAAAAAAAGATTTGCGCTCAATTTCTCTCTCCATGACTTTATGCACACATAATAAATAATTCCATCCTTCCCTTTGAGTATTTTTATCCCTTATGTTTTAATCAGTCACTCTTTTAATAATATTTCTATTTCTTTTTGCTTTTGGCTCTCAGTGTCACGGAGATATATGACAAGATTTGTACAGCTTAACTAATAACTTGTAAAAGGTTGTACACAGCGTGGTTAGGAGGTATCGCTCGTGACTCTTGTCGGGAAACCTGGGTTCGATTCTAGCTGCCGCTCTTTTATTATCGTTTTTGTTTTATTTCAGTTTAAAAAGAAAATAACACATTATTATATACTTTACTAATTTTTTCGATAATATATTTTGCGATAATTAATAATTAAAAATAGTTATGACTTTGAATTAAAAAATAGTTAATTTCAGTATTTTTTGTAAAGCTCCTTCCTAACTTTTTTTAAAAAGTATTTCATGTGATATTCTGATGATCTCTAGCATTTTGACATCTATTTCTAATTAAAATTAAGTCTTCTAATATTATTGACTGTATTTGAAAAATTCAATATATATGTAATTAATATTTCAATGATTTTTTTTTCTCTTCAGAAAGCTCACATAATTAATTAATAATAGTTATTACTTAGTATTCAAAGGAAAAAAAATAGTAGTTTTACATACTAACTGGTTTTAATGATAATTCTTTTACTCTTCATGTATAAATAAAATTTATTGTAATTATTGAATTTTAATTTTAAGACCAATATTTTTTCCAAATCATAGGTTTTCTCATTTTTATTTTGTATTTCTTTAAATACCAGATTAAAAATTTTGTTCAATACTTTTCAAATAGAAATTTGATTAATAAATCTAAATTTATTCGTGCACTATCTTTTGTATTAGACATTTAAAGGCCGGAGATGGCATCTAAAACAAGATGTGCCCACCCGAGCCGAATTGATAAGATACTGAAGATGGTAGATAACTGAAGTATAAAAGTCCAGGGTTCTGATCTACCGGACGGCTGATTATCTAAAAATTTGGAGTTTTGGACGGTTTTTCTCATGATGTAACGTAAATACGCTTCAGAAGCACTAAGAAAGTCACCCGCACAAGGCACTCCCCCTTTCGATAGGCAATACGAAATACTCCTCGTGTAGGTTTATCATAACAAAATACAATACAACCTTTTCAGAAATAGTTATATGCTTTTAGTGTATGTTAGAGATAACTGAAATTAAATTAATAACATAATGTACTTCTTAAATTTACAAAACACACGAAAAGCAGATATCAATATTCTGTTAATTACTTATTTAGTAAAAGACAGTATGCAGTACTTAAATTTATCGAAAATGTGGCTACCTTTTAAATCTATCAAAACAGCTCAATTAACTTAATGATTCCCATAAATTAGAGGCTTTAAAATACTGACACCCAGGTTTTTTTTTTATTTATTTTTTTTTTATTAAGCCTCCTAAAATTAGTATAATATGTGCTAACTAAAAAAGTCCCTTAAATAAATGCAGTAGAATTTTTCAAATTCAAAGTCGACGGGACTTACCGTTTCTGCATAACACAAATTTCCAGATTATAAAAAATCCTGCAGTATTATTTAAAAAAATCGTTGTAATCAGGTAAAGTTAAAAAAAAAAGACTTAAAATTTTTTTAAAATAGAAAAATGTATTAAAAATAAAATACATTTACTGAGAAATTGTTTATTAGAAAGATGCTATTCTTTTAAACATTTTTAATAAAATCTAAAACATTTTCTTTCGAATACTGATTTATTGTTATTTTAAGGTCTAATTTCGTAAATTGGAATTCCAAATTTAAGAAATTCTTCTGTATTTAAAAATAACAAATGGGGATACATTTAAAAGAAAAACGGGAAACAGATAAAAGTTTAAACACGCATGCGCGAAATCGCTAATAGCCATTGGAGGAACGTACGGTTTTTAAAGGAGATAACTGAAGCTAGTTGAAACGGAATTCTACTTTAGCGTTACGACTTTCGGGGAATTAACGGCATTTGGGGCATTAACGACACAAGTGGAAACGCGCCTTTAGGCGTGGCGGAACGACAAAGGTGCAAATTTTCGCCATAGAAATAACATTGTGGTTTATTAACGCAGACGATATTTTTATTTTCGCCATAGAAATAACATTGTGGTTTATTAGCCCCATTGTTGGCAGACGATATTTTTATGCGTAAGCTCCGCAAGGTTTGATTTATTTGGAAAAATATTTGTTAAAAATTGCATCCGTTTGTAAATGTTGTGTGGCAACAGTGCGTAGTGATAATAAATGTGTTGTTCTAAAAAACGATCTTACGTAAACGATTGATATGCGTAAGCTCCGTAGCGGAACTTCAAATGTGCAATTTTTCGCCATAGAAATAACATTGTGGTTTATTAAATAGATTGTGCTGTCATAAAAAGCCTTCTTTATTTTAGCGATTTATCGCTTTTTAGCACTAGGGTGCTATTTCGTTCACGCCCAGACTTTGTCTACTCGATTCTGTCGATATGATTTGTAGACAGGTTTTGTAGAGATGAACTGTCACGGTGGAAATCTTTTTAAATGTGTTTGCCACATAACGCGGAAAGGGGGGGGGGAGAATAAGTCTGACAAGGTTTGCAATTTTTGATAATTGATCGCCACGTTTGCGGCAAAAAAACTTAAAAACCGAACCATGCCTGGCGATGGTTGTAAAATAGCTTTAGTAGGCAAATTTAATATAAATATTAATTCCAAAGATCTGTTTTATGCATCGAGAAAGACAAATATAGCACACTCATGGATTATGATGCTCATTCCGAACAGTATTTAAAATGGTGAAATATAGTTGGAATATGTTTGGCGAAGATTGAAAAACAAGTTTTAGCAGCTATAGATTTCGATTCCAAAGAAATGTTTTGTGCAACAAGGAAGAAAAATACGGCACGGCGATGAATAATGATACGCTTTTCAATTTAATGAAACAAGGAAGAAAAATAGGGACGGCGCATGGATTATGATACGCTTTTAATATACAGCATTTTAGTGAGTATTTAAAATATGAAAGTGTTTCAGATTTTTTTCAAACTTTTCTCCATACAAATACATTGTGGTTTGTTAACGACGTTGACGGCAGTTATAAACTACTTATTTAGTTAGCGATTTATCTTTTATTTCTTTAATTTTTCAGTTTTCTGTCTGATACTGGATCTTTACCATCGAGGGTAGCTTGAGAAAAGGCAAATAAAGCAGGGAGCGCGCGAACGCCATTTCGCGGATTACATTTTTTTGTCTCTTGCAGAATTCTGAAATTTTTCATTATTTTCGCTTCATACTTTTGGCGTTTACCTTTCTGCGCCCGTATTTTCTCATGGAATGTTGTATGTCACTCTTTCAATGGTTAGATCGAAGAATGCTCTGGCAGTCAAGATCATTTAAGAGAATTCACCTGGACGTTTCGTGGTCGATGACTTTACCCAAAATATCGTCTTCAACGAAATGCTCAATTAGAATTTGTAACTGTATTTGCTCATTCGTCATTTAATATGTACTCTTCTTTTTTTTTACTTAATAAAGATAGTTAAAAACAAATTTTAAAGATTTCAATCATTTCATCGTCATTGTACAGTTGCTAAGAACTGGCGTGAAACCTTTTGTTTACTTTCTGTCACAAGTCATGTTCCGTCCGCGTCGCTCTTTGATTTTTCCTGTTAGTTTTGTTCAAGACCTTGGTGACATTCTTGATCGTTCCCATTTATTTTTGAATATTACTGTCAATAAAGTGACCGTCGAATTCGACGGGTTCCAGCTAGTTCCATCTACGTCCAAATCTCTCCGTCCGTCTCCCTCTCCACTCCTCGCTTCTTCCGAAATTCGCCAGCCAACGAAAAACAAAACATCACGTGACCTCCCACGTCAGGGGGGGTCTCAAAGGAAGGGCTGAGGCAGCTGCGCTCTGAGTGAAACTTCGGATTCTACAAGCTCGGCCATCTGACCTGCGGTGTCCTCACCGCCCAGGACCATAAGGATATCTGAAATAAAACACTTTTAAAAAAAAGAAAAGAAAAATACATTATTTACAGGTCATTCAGAAATATGAAAAGTTCTACAGTCCGACGAAGTCTATTGGATATGTACTCAAAGGTACATCTTTCGGGATAGGATTCGAGAATCCTTCACTTTTTTCTTACCTTCTTTCTTTTCTTATAACTCTTCTTATTTTCTTCTTGCACTAGTTTATGATTTTTTTCCTTTTTTTGCAAGGATTTCATCTTCCAATTTAAACATTTCTGGTTGAAGCTTTTCTACAGATTTTTCAGCAAATTCAGCCCGAGGCTCTGCTTCTCGAAACTTCTGTGATAATTGACGCATAGTTATATCTTATGTTTCTTCTTTCTACGGAGCCTTTTCTTCACTGACTTCAAGGGATTTCGTTTTATTACCAACCACTCTTAATTCTTCTAATTCTACGGTTCTACTTTCACCTATGGCTGCTCGTTTTTCAGCGCGTTTCGAGTCTTCTTCTATCATCGCGATTCGACATGCTAGTTCTTCATATTTTCTGTCAAATTCCTCAGCAATTGATCTAACCTGTCCTAACCGAATTTCAAGAGATTTATGAATGCGTTCATTTTCATCTGTGGCTTGTGAAGTTTCCTCAATCTTTTGAATAGCAATTTTTAATTTTTCTTCTGATCTTTCTAGATCGTCTTCCAGCAACTGAATTTTTCTATTCAATGCAGCTACCTTACTTTCAACCTTTTCGCTGCGGCAAACTTTCTCTTGAGGGGGTGACTGAGCTTCATCAGCCGTTTCTTTAATGACCTCCGATTCCTCTTTTATATTGCGCATTTTTTTCATTAACAATTCGCAGCATTTATCTTCTCGCAACCCGAGAGACTGTTGTTTACATGTAACCGGAAGCACATCTGGTTCGAAATTAGGTGTTGAATAAAGGTATTTACCTAAATTAGTAACTCGTTTGGTAGGATAGACTACATCAATCATGGCTGCATTTATTACGTTAACATTCCCTTGCACAAAATTAAATTCTAGTTTCGATATTACATCCATTCCAATGACTGCACTAAAGCGCATATGCTTCATAACATAAACAGTACCAGGTTACCGAGCCATGCTCAGAATCTAAAGGCTCCTTAAGTGTAAAATTTATGAATACGTAAATGCCTTGGCACGTATCAATAATCTTCATGGTTGCCAAAGATTTTCATCGCTGTCGGATCACCCATACATTATCAGGTAAGCTTTGGTCGGCATTCAATGTTACAATGGCATATACTTTGTTTTGAAGAGGGATGCTAAATATTCGATGGTCGGTGCCATCAGAGTTGAGCAAAAAGTAGTTTAACGTAAGGTGCCTCTTTTCCTTCTGTAGCAGATCAGCGAGGGTATAGATCTTGGGCGATGCATTCACTAACAGCGTCTTCATTACTTCAGAAATATATCTGTCCATATTGAGGACGTTCAAATTCAGCATCAAGAATTTGAGTTGGTTGAACTGTCAGATGAATGAGTTTATAAAAAAAAATTCATCAAGTCCTACACTGTTAGCAACGTAGCAGTACATACCAAAATCGTTAATAGTTTTACTCGCCATATACCGTGAACAAAGCCATTGTAAAGTATGCTTTCAAATTTCGAATTCTTTGAAATGTGGGTGACATCGAAGAAACAACCACACCAATTCATTAGGAAATTCGGAATGTCCTACATCAATCATACAGTCCCCAAAATGGTTTCGGTTAATTTTTGTTTTTACTCTTCAGAAAAATGCAAAGCTCCAGGGTGAATGCAATCCATGTTAAAAAGTTTTAAACTATGATAATAAGTACGCACGTTTGTGGCAGCTTTGTAGATACTTAGACTGTTTACCCGAAGTATTTGTCGACGTCTAGCTGTTCCATGTCGTTCTCCTTCCAAATACTAATCATCTGTTTCATCTGCTTGTGTTTGAACTGCACGTTCACACATTTGGGCTAAGTGCTGCTGTCGGTGATCATATGTTTCCACAGCTCGTTTTTGAGCTACACTTTCATGCATTTACGTCTTTATAATACATCTATGATGATAATTATTTACGATTGAAATTGTAAATTTCTCTATAGTGCTTCAATTCAAACATAAAATACTGATTTTTTTCTAATTCAATGAAAATACATCATGCATAAACAAATTCTACCGTAACTTAACGTAAATTCAATCTTATAGATACATAAATATAGATGCCATAAAAGTATAATCTTACATAAATATGCTTTAAACATAATTTTATTTTATAAACTCACGCTTAAGAAAATAAAAAGTGTAACGCAATTTAAATTATTAGTACAAAAGGACACTTCGAAATCATGAAATCAAAAACAGAATAGATCAAAAATAGTCTTTTATAATAACCCTAACAACTACTTAAACGTTGACAATAATAGAACAAACGGATGGACTGAAGAAAATGGACTTCTAACCTCGAATAAATCAAAAATACATCGCTCCTATGTAGTTACGCTGATCCCTGACTCTGTCACAATTCCAGTTCAATCACTCAAAATAAAACTTTTACCATCCAAACAGATTAAAAATGTATTGTCTAACTTAAAATTTACACGGCTCGTTGGTACGATCAGCCTGAAAATTATCATAATTATGTAAAAAAAAAGAAAAAAAGAAAAAAGAAAAAAAAAAAAAAAAGAAAGAAAAAAAAAAGAAAGAAAAAATCTGATAATCCACCCGTTCCCTGATTTTTAAGCGTTTTTTTTTTTTTTGTTTTTTGCTTTAGCTCTATTTCATTTAAGAGAATAAAAAAAGCTAATCATTTGAGTGTCAGAAACATCTATTGCAAGTGACATTGACGTTACATTGAAGTCACGGTTATCAGGCTTTGGAGGAAAAATTACGATTCCAATTCGCTTAAGATAGCTTTTCTAAATTACTACTCAGTTTAACTTTTTTTCAAAAATAAAACGGTTTTCTATGCATTAAGCATGGATATAGGAGAGGATGTTGATACCAAACGAAATGTTTCGAATACGAAATGTTTCTGCAGGTTATACAATTCGAATTTCGATGTATAATAAAAATTGAATATGAAGTTATTTGATTTTAAGTGGGTAAATATTAAATATTCTGAGTGTAGACATTCTATCGCCCGCTGTAATTGTCTCCACAAAGGGCTTTATCCTTTAGTTTAATGATAGTACACAACACAAAACAACACAGTCTAATCCACGTCTAAATAAGAATTGAAAATTTATTAGAAAAAATCTTAGTAACCAGATTTCAGCCTCCCAATTTACTGCTTCCACATATGGGCAACTTCCAGCCTGCGGCCGGATGGGGCCCGCCATGGCTTTTGGACCAGCCCTCAGAACAAGTCAAAATCCTGTATAAAACCTATATAAAACATTCAAACTTTCATATAAATCCGAATTATACGGCCCGCGATTTCGCTAACATCCTGAAGTCAGGCCCAGGCGGCCACTATCGTAAAGTTCTGCCCGCAACTTTTAAAAGTTGTCCATAGGATGATAAAATAAATGAGTTGAAATCATCAACTGCAGTGAATGAAAACTAAACTGATGGCTGATCATCTGCAAAATTAATTTGAATATCGGCTGCGAGCCCAATTTAGGAATCGATGGTATCATTTTTTCATCGGAGTTTCCAACATCGTTTCATTATAAACGGTTGACCCATTAAAAAAAAAAAAAAAATCGTCAGGGTAACTACATTTAAATATTTATCGTCAACTTGGCGGAATAAGGCAGTTAAAATAGAATTCAACCTAGTGCCGTTGTTTTTAAAAAAAATGGAATTTTCATGTTACGTCACTGGATCTTTTTTCTTACTCTGAATGACTGAAATGGGTGTCATTTTCGTTTAAATTATTCGGCTAAGCTGAAACTTTTATGCACTTTTGAAATTCGCTTCATATGGATCAATAAAATACATGAAAAATATTGTTTTAGTATATACGCGAAAATACATTTAGCTTTACGTTAGTTACAAAAGGATAATTGTAATCAATTCAGGCAATTTTTCACATAAGATTTACGAATAGTTTTGTATTAATAACTATGAATTAAGAATAATTAAATTCTTTGCGTATATTCCATCAAGGTGCTTGCGGGGATGGCAACGAAGACTCTTTTCTCTTTCTCTTTCGCTGGTTGCCAGGACGATATTTTGAAATAAAAATAAATTTTTAATTCTAAACAAATTTATGTAGCTGAATGGTGTAATATATCTAGTTACTAAAATATTTATTTGTCTGTGTACTGTGTTCCATTTATTTTGTTTCTTTGCGAAATTAATTTTTACAATTATATATCGATGGCGTGTATTTTTTAATCCGCCCCAAACTTATTTGAGTGTCCCTTTTAGGAAGATTGCATCAAGTGTGTTTTTCGAACGCTCAATAGATGGCGCTACCGTCCAAAAATTTTAAATTTTGAGCGTTTTAGAGTTTTTTAAATCAATTGACCTAGCTCAATCGTTTCAGGGGCCCAAAAAACCTCCCAGATACGAAATTTAAAAAGAATCCTTAGAGCAGTTTTCGAGATCGTTCGGACATACACACACACAAACATTCCTCGTTTAATATAAGAGCGGATTAGTGTATACTGTACAAGTGTCAATCACTATTTTAGAATTAAAGAAACCAATGGGTGAGACTCTTTCAGAACCACACAAATTAATATCTGTACTGGATAGAATAGGAGAACCCATCTTTTCATAAATATCCTGGTCAATCAAAGTTACTTCAGAACCGGTATCAATTACTGCTTTCACATCAAAATTAAAAATATTAACACATTTCTCAATTTTATTACTAGATGATTCCACAATTTTGTTCTCTACCACCGATTCAGCTTTATTTGTATAACGATAATTTGCTCGATCATACCTTTCAGATCTGAATCTATTTTTGCTTTCGGTTTTGCCTGGCTCTTCTAGAACCTTTTGATTAACAATTTTCTGTTTACCTTCACCTGTACGATCAAAATTATCGTTCCTAAACCTATATTTACATTCAGCAATTTTGTGTGAATAACTATTACAAGCATAACATTTTTTCCTAGTAGCTCCAAAATTTTTATTTTCTTTCCCTGGCACGTGGCTAGAAAAAGTGTCATTTTCTTCATTCACATTTTTAGGAAGTGTTTTATTAGATAAAACACGAGCTGATTCATATTCTTCTAACTTTTCTACTATTTCCTCCCTAGTGTTCCACTTTGCCAGTTATCTATAAAATGTTCTTTAACCTCTTGTGGCACTCTTCTTTTAATCTGGTCAGAAACTATCAGTTCACAAAGACCAGTGAAATCTTTAACATTAACGCCATGAATCTATTCTTCAAAATAATGGTTAAGTTCAAAAGCGAATTCTCGCCAAGAACAAGAACTTTGTTTTTTATGAAAAAATAACTTTTGTCTAAACTGTTCTGCAGTTAATTTAAATCTTTTCAGCAATACTGCTTTTATGTGATCATAATCATTTGAAACATTTTCAGGTTCTCGAGTTATGATTTGTGCGATGTCTAGAGGTAGTAACCCTAATAAGTGTGTGACCCAATCATCCTTTTTAATTTCGACTCTTGTGGCTTGCCTCTCAAAGAGAGCGAGATATGTGCTAATGTCTGCTTTTGGATCCTTCGAATCGAAACTTTTGATTATTTTTGTAAGATCTATTTTGTTTTGGATTACAAAAGGTTCTGTACTGTTCCCCTTCTCATAATTTTTTGACTTTAATTGTTCCAATTGGAATTCACGTTCTAATTTCTCCTGTTCTAATTTTTCCTGCGCTATCTTTTCTTCGCTTTCGCGGTCTGCCGCAATGTTACTGAGAACAGATTTTGTGAATTCTTCATCGTACTTCGCATCACTAATAATAATATGTTTCATTTTAGCAATAGTTGGGTTATCGGGAATCTTTAAATCCAGTTCACGCATTAATTTGATAATATCCTCTTTACTATGTTTTCCGATGTAAGACATGGTTGCTGATAAAAAAAAAAAAAAAAAAAAATGAGTACTTACAGTTTGCAGTCTTCGGCGATCAAACTCGCCCTGGTAATCCACAACTGATACGTGAGCACACAAAACTTTCCTTGAAGCACAGATACTTTACACAATAATCAATTCAATATTCCATATTATTCTTCACACTTATCACAATTCTATTCTTTTCAATTTAATCACATTCTATCCAATTCTATCGAATCTAATTCTTATTCTATCCCGGCGAAAAGTCCCCAAAATTATAGGGTCGTATATTGACCCTATGAATTGATGAATTACTATTATGTGCTTCAAATTAAAAGCAGGACATGTACGCAATGACTAGGCGAAGTTACGTGGACACACACACATTTCATATTCCTCTATTTACAAAGGTATACTAGAAATATTTTACACCATTTAGGTACGTAAACAAAACATCCACACAGGATTCACAGCTTTAGAAGAAAGAAACAATAAAACAAGCCACCCAGGCATGCACCAAAAAAGTTCCATTCCACCTACGTTCGAATCTCTCCGTCCGTCTCCCTCTCCACTCCTCACTTCTTCCGAAATTCGCCAGCCAACGAAAAACAAAACATCACGTGACCTCCCACGTCAGGGGGGGTCTGAAAGGAAGGGGTGAGGCAGCTGCGCTCTGAGTGAAACTTCGGATTCTACATAAATTAATAAAATAAAGATGTAGAATTTAAGCTGCCTTTTACATTCTAATTTTGCCACTGAACACAAAAGCAAATGGAAAAAAACTGCAATAAAACCTAAATATAGCAGCTCAAAAAAAATCTATTTTTTTACATGCAAAAAATAAAATAAAAGAAAAACTTTAATTTTACAGATAAGAAATGCTTGTTCTATTTTATAAAATAATCTGCTCTCTATGTCCTATTAATATTAGAATATACTGATATGCAAAGTGATTGAGAGCACGAAATACTTTCTTAAAAGTAAGGAACACATTGTAGGATTTACCTCACAAAATTTTATTTTGTGAGGTAACACAAAAAAAGAATAATTGGGGACAGTATTGAAGCGAAAATCCCATATCAAAGCAATTTGGAATAAAATTATCCCTGAATCACAGTAACCTGTGCGTAATAACAAACATCAAACTAGTAGTGACAAAATATCAGGTTGTAACGAAAGTTTTCCGCCAGATTTGCTTGCGTCAGCTCACGCGGTACGCAGCTATTGACCTTATATGTCAAGTTTATGCGATGCTTAGCGCGACTAATGGACATGGCACTAAAGTCTAACGCTTTTAGCTAGCTCTCGTGGATGAATATTTTATCTTGTTCCACAAATTCTCGTAGGCGGGCCTCATCAGCATCAGTAGTCTGGTCAGAGCGCTCTACTTCTTAAATATCCTAGTCCTCGTTTTTGAACTTTTGGTACCAAATCTTCACAGTGTCATATGATACAACAGTAGTACCTTAAGCTGTACACATGATTCAGTGTCATTCTGTAGCTGACTTTTTGCGACAGAACTGAGAGTAAATGATGGATCAATCTGGTAGCGTGTTAGTTCCATTTCAGACACCTTATATTTAATCATAACAATATTGTTTTACGGATTTCACAACACAGTGCTCTAAAACAAGTCTTTTCTTTCAAATAACAAAAATCGTTTTACAAAATATTGGCAAAGACACCAACGCGAACTGCTTGTGCAGGCAGTACTTGGAGTGGCGGAAAACTTTCGTTACAACCTAATAAATATTAAACACATTACTTACTATTGGTGAGTTAAATTTGCAAATTATTACAATCATTTAAAAAATAGAAAATATTGAGGACTTGTAATATATTTCATGTAAATAAAAATTGAGTAAAAAATAAAGTGACAACTTTGCAATAAAAACTTTTCATGCACAGCAAGTAAAAAATCATCAAATAACAACATTCTTAGCAAAGATCACATCTATATGTGGAAGATAAACAAATGAAAGAAATAATTAAACGGAAGTTTGAAAATACTTTTCATATCCAGTCTGTTAATTTACAAGGATTCGGTGCTCCGAGGTGTAGCTAGAAGGGGACATTTGTCCCAGGGTACAGGATCCAAAAGGCACCAATTTGTATGTAAAACTTTTTCCAGCACATTTTGATAAACAGGAAGTGATGTAAATTTGTTCTCGGGCACTGAAAATTCTTGCTACACCCCTGAGTACGGACCCCAATTAATAACCTAGATCTTCCTGAAGTCAGTTAAAAACTAAAGATATTTTTGAGTAATATTCAAATATACATATGACAACATGTGAACACTGACAAGGTTGTTACTACACTTTGTGAATACTGCAGGCTTAAAAAATCTGAATTTACTAAAGAAGTAAAGTTTATATTTACATATTGTATTAGTAAAATTAAAAAAATAGTATATTTCATCTGATTTTACCACTAATGGTGACATATGATATGGTGTCGAAACTGGTAGGTTAGTTTTCGATTTGGTTTGTACCAAAGTACAGATAGGAGATTAACAAAAAAGGAAAAGAAGTCTTAAAGAATGTCCAATCAACTTTTGAGCAATTATACTTATGAATTTCAAGTTCAATAAATATTTAATTTTTTATTGATACTAAATCTATCTTACTTATATACAATTCTGCCTTAATGAAAAATCAGAAAATTTTTGAAAAAAAAAATGAATTCTTTATAAACATTGAAAAAGGTCTGAATATTAAACTAAAGTCTTAAATCTCATCTCTGAAAGTAGCATTTTACAGTTTACTTTTTGAACAACAACAGTAGTGACAACATTAATAATAGTAATAATAATAATAAAAGTTACAGGAGATTCAAGGTTTTGTTTACAACATATTTTTAAGAGGTGCTGAGGGTGCAGAGTAAAAAAATTAATCTGAAGGGACTAAAAATTGATTTTTATACTTTATTTCATTGTTACTTCATAAAATGTTGCAAATAAGACTTGATTTTGCAAGCAATTTATTAACTTGATGTCAAATATGCAACTTAACATAAAAAATTTACATATAATAGAGATTAAATAAATGACAGAATATAGCATAACATAAAATGATATATTAAAGAGTTGCCTGGGTCAAATGCTTTAATAAAAAATACCACGTCGAATTTTACTGTATATATATTCATTGTTTTACCCATTGGTGTAACTTTACTTAAAATTATACTTTTTCTTTTAAGAAAAGCCCTAATAACTTTCTCAATTTACATGAAATGTATAAAATTTAATACATAGTCACTAACTGCCCCACAGTCACATAACTTGAATAGGGGGTAGTAACATAACATAGGGGGGGAAAAAACTAAAAAAAAACATATAAATCAATTTGGAAAATAAGAAAAAAATAAACTAAGCAAAAAAGTAAACATCTCAAAAAAAAAGTTATTGAAAATTATGCGATACAATCTTTGAAAAAATTAGACCGCAGAGGTCAAAAGTATGCAGACTTTGAACTAATAATCAAGACCATTTAAAGAATAAATAAACAATTAAAATAAAAATATGACTACCAATTATAATGCTAAAAGTTTCTTCTCTTTTACAGCATGCCACTGACAAAAATTCAAAGGTTTCTTCCCAGGACCAGTTCAGAGTACTAGAAAAAAAAGATAATAACTTGATAAATAGCTAAAATTAATCAGTTTTTCTTGTAACATACTTTATTCATCACTTGGCTCTGCAAGCTTTAAAGACAAGCTTGTCAAAAATTTGGTATAATTCAGAATGCTTCTTCATAGACAGCACGATGAACTTTTATAGAACAACAAAACTGCAGGTCTTATCCCATTTTTAGGGAGAAGTTCACGATAGTGGAAACTGTATCTGATGGCTAATTCTCCCTCTATTTTGGACAATACAATTGTTTATCCCATTTTCAACATACATACGAACAATAATTAATTAAAATACATACTACACCCATTTTTGAAAAAATCCAATTATCCAAATTTTTGAATCCTAATATCCGAATAGGGTCCGGTCACAATTGGTTCGGATAATTGGAGTTCTACTGTAATGTGATCGCGGAAAATTTCTGTATACAGATTTTGACGAAATAACCGATTTTTACTACCTCTAAATTTACTTTTAAGAGTTTTTGCTAGGCATCTCATCGTACGCATGTATGTGTGTTCATATAAATGCATCTACAATCCATTTTGACCGACCACGAGTCCATTTTGACGAGATTTTCCCATCTGTACGTACGTATGTACATTTGTAATTCGCATATCTCAAACTATTGGTTGTAGAACGCTGAAATTTTACAGGGTCAACCAAATGGCTTTAAATATATTAAGGTGTATGGATACATTGAGTTCGTTGAAAGTCTGTGATGAAACACTATTTCGGCTATTGTCCAAAATTTCCCGAACTATCTCAAACTTGTCGGCATCTGGCAAAATATATCCCGATGAAGTGCCAAAAGCAAATCTTTCAAATACAGCCCAACTTGGCGATATCTCAAATGTTTGGCTAGAAATCGCTAAACCATAATATTATTGAAGTATTTTATCTTTTTGAAACAATGTAAATTTAGATGAAGTGCACCGAAATTATTTTTAATTTTATAAACGCGCAAGGAAATCAAGTGGTGTCCACATCAGATTTTTTTTCTATGATAGATAGGTGAACGCCGGGAATAGTAGGGGAAGGGGGGGGGCAAGATGGGGTAGCAGGCAAGACGGGGTACCGGGTCTCATCAGTCCTGCGAACGACCCATCACAGCCGCTCTGGCTCATAATGGCGCGCCATTGTATTGTTTATCAGTCAGCGCTGTGACCGGCTTGTGAGTCTATGAGTTTTTGCCCTACCGCCAAAAACTCTGTTTTTGTCAAGTTCGTTGTGATTTTCGTGTTATACATCGCATGTGTTCTGTACCTCAATATTAGTTTTCTAGGACTGACTGAAAGTTATTCTTGTTTATCAATGATTACACCAGCAGGAAAGAACATGTTTGTTTCTATATTTCGATTTAGTTTTTTAAGGTATGCTATTTTATTGAAATAAGCGTGGGAGGGCAAAATGGGGTATGGGATACCCCATCTTGCCCCTCGAAAAAAATTATGATTTCTCTAACACACTTTATGATCCTTTAAACTTAACTGAGTTTTATCTTGTTTTAGGATGGTGATAAATTATAAAAGAAAGACAGAGAGGGGGAATTGGAGTAAAAGAGTATGTAAAATACGGTAGATGTGGTAATTAAAGGGAGAATGGCGTATAAATTAGCGTCGAAAACATATTCTGTGCCACAAACGACCCTTGGAAGAAAAGTGAAAGAAGCTCGTGCAGCACTAGAAGGTCCGGCTGCTCCTACAACTTTGGTGAAGGCTCCTTTAGGCCCCAAAAAAGCGAACATTTTCTGATGACGAAGAGAAAGAACTTTGCAATTACATAATGGATAAGGAGGGTCGACTTTATGGACTTGCAACAAAATATTTAAGGGCTTTGGCATACACTCTTGCAGCAAAAAATGGGAAGCAAGATCTCTTTGTGAAAAAAAATAAGAAGCTGACAAAGATTGGGTTAAGGGATTCAACCCGAATTGTCGATACGGCTGTAAATGGCTTCAAAAAATGTGGGATTTGGCTATACGATCGAACAGTTTTTTCCGATATTGATTTTGCTCCTCAATGGCGACAAATATTCCATAACAGAGAGCTTATCCATCACTGAAGCATTGCCACAAACCACTACGTCGGACAACGGAGCAACAGCTCCAGATAGACCATTCGCATGACCATTTCGCCATTTCGCTGAAGCTTCAGTTGACCCTGAGACGATAACGGCTGAGACAATACCTGCAAAGATAACTTCAGTTTCGACAGTTGAAGATTCTGATAAAGTAGCTATTGACGAACCGCTGATATGCCACATGCCTGTTGTCATGACGCCATCTGAGATTGAAGCAGAGCCTGAGCCAGGATTCTCCACTTGGATGTCCAATATCGAAATAGATCAAAGGCCAACTACTCCACCATCAGTATTTTCTGTAGTTAGTCCTTAGCAAGTGATGCCTTATCCTGCAACTCGCAAAATTTCACGCGTGACAAGGTAACGAGGAAAAATGGCTATCATAACTTCTTATAAAAATGAGTTAAAAGAGTATAAAAATGAGTTAGAAGAAAGAATGAAAATAAAGAAACTGGCAGAAGATAACAAAAAGAAAAAAAGAGAGGTAAAAGAACAAAAAAAGAATAAGAAAACCGATTTTTCTAAGAAGAAAACCAACAATAATCATAATTCCTCACCAGAATGTGACAGCGAAGAAGATAATATCCCCTGCTTTTACTGCTATGGAAAATACTTGGATTCTAATGAAGGATGGGCCGCAATGTTCTCTCTGTAGGAATTGGGCATGCTGTAGCTGTGCTGGGATAGATGATGAGGACGACCATGCAGTATTTGTTTGCGAGTTTTGTAACCAAAAATAGAATATGTCTCCCATACCCCATCTTACACAATAGGGTTTCCGTCTTACCCTACCTAGGGGGCAAGATGGGGTGTTGGATATTTTTGACAAAATTGGCCATTTTTTTCATTTTCTATTAGTGTAAAATTCCTTAAGTTCCTTATTTCTAAAGATTGATTATGTAAGAGTAATTATAAATAAATAAATATTCAAAATACTTAAAGATGTGGGTTTTATTACGCTCCAAACATTAAGTAGCCCGTCTTGCCCCCCTTCCCCTACATCTTTTGGTGTTCGTCCATACTCACTGAAACACGATTGAACTCAAGGGCGGCTGCAGGATCATTTCCAGATCTCCCAATGATGCACCCAAGATATATAAAATTCATATACAGGATGTTCCTGTATTCATAGGTCAAACTAAAAGAATAAAATGCATATAAAGAAACATTTTTTGTATAGCAGATTAGCAGTGTGGGGTTAGAAATAAAAAGTGTAGATGGAAATATAGCAAATGCAAAAGAAATGAAAAAGCTCTACAATAAATGCTCATATGTGCTGGTAGTGTCTAGCAAGTGATTGGCGTACCCTTTCGAAGATGTCAGGTGCTCCACGAACGGTTGCAGTGGTTACTAAAATTTTGCAATGAGGCCCTCATCTGTGTCAACTGGAGTCTCGTAAACGAGTGCCTTCAGGTGTCCCGAAAAGCAAAATTGGATACTTGATTAATCTAATGAACGTCCTGGCCAAGCGACTAGTTCAACTTGTCCAATCAAAGACGGGGTCAGAGATGACAATGGGGTCATTACGCACATTATTTTCGAAATAGGCTGAAGCCCTATCGTGCTAAATCTATCTACATTTTTCATTTCCGACCAAACGTTGCAATTCAGAAAAATGCTTCTTTGTTTGTATTTAACTACCTTAAGGGACACCCTGTATGCATACCTATAAAAAATTAGACTATTTGGCGTTTGAAGGAAGAAGAATCTTGATTGGAAAATGTATCATCAATATGTGAAATACACATCGTCAAAGTTATTTTGTCGCAACTGAAAAGTACAAAATCTTAAACTATTATTTTGGCCTAATTAGTAATACCTCAATTTAAGTACACTAATAACTAATTTTTTAAATTATATGCAATTTTGATAACATTGTTTCATATTTAAACAGACGAATTTCCCCAGAAAAACTGAAGCGAAATGTTTTTTTCTCAATCATTGATGTATATTGCAATTTTTGGCTTAGGGGTGGGTCCCCGCCATGTCCAGTACTGAAAATGGTAGATGGCTGAAATGTGAAGGTCAATAGTTCTGATCTGCCGCGCGGGTGTCAATCTAACGGTTTTGAGTCTCGGCCAGTTTTCTCTACATGTTACGTGAAAACGCGTTAGAACCCTTTAAAAAGTCCTCTCCCCAAGTTAACCTGCTCCTTCCATGACAGATAGCCCATGTGCAGGCTTTCCTTAAGTGCAGTTGGCAAGGACATCCACGTATTAAAACTGAGCCCAAGTTTCGAAAATGACGCAGTATGTATTCCCTTAATATTTGGAAAACCACCATGTCAAAAAACTCAAAATACAAATTTTCATCTAACAGTTTTTGAGTTTAAATCTCTGAAAAATTAACTCTATAATGTTAAAAAGAAATGTTAAACTTTAAAAGAAATGTTAAACTTAAATGTTAAAAGAAATGTTAAACTTTAAGCGTCTTGTTAAACTTTAAGTCCTAAAATAGTTGTATTTAATCATATTCACAATAGAGTCTAGATAGTTCGAGTCTCGATTGTTCTAGTTTTCCATACATCTCAGTTAGTGAAAAAATCAATTTAGCTCCCAAATAATGACCAACACATATGAAACAGGGAATTTTTTTAAATTGCAGGACGAAAATTCAAATACTTGGTGCACCCAGAAGCCCTATCAGAAATCCCTCTCCCAAAGAAAGTGGGTGTATTTTTTCTGTAGATATTCTCATAGGCATTTCTGTGCAGTATTGACACGCTGCTTTGGCAATGGTGCGATACTGCTGTTCGAAAACGAGTTTACGTTTCAATACAACACAGTTGATTATTGTATTCTGATATAATTAACCTGATCCAGGGGCGTAGCCAGAAATTTTACATCGGAGGGGTTACGACTACTACAACTCACTTATATGCATACATGTGTGTGATAAGGGAGTGAAGAATATACATTTTGTAGGGCAAAAGATTCCTCATTGGGGGGGGGGTTATGACCCCCATAACCCCCCCTTGGCTAGGCCCCTGACCTGATCTAATCAGTAATATGATTATATGTAACTACAGTTTTCATTTAAATATGTACTCAAATCACAAAAATTGATTTATAATGATAATATTGATTAATTTATAATTGATTGATATTGATTTATAATTATAATTGATTTATCTGATTTATTTGATGATTTCGATAATTCAAGACAAGCCCAGTCCCGTCTACCTCGAATATTATCGAGACTATTTCAAAATAGTTTTTCCTAATTGCGGGCACATGCCGTGACGCATTCAACACTACTACGACCGTAAGCGTTGGTCAATACATTATGAGGGCTCATGTGCGTGCGCCAACATTATCCAAAATAAAAATGTGGATGACTTCTCAAAAGTTTCAAATTCATGTACAATGGTAGAAAGTATTAAGCCATAAACACAGGTCTAAACAGCTAATTTAATGCGACAGTTACACGTAGAATTCAAAATATCACACACACATTCAGGCTATTTTTTATATCAGTCTTAAGTGTAAAACAAATTACTTATATTTTCAGGTTAATTATACTTTTTTCAAACTCCAGGGTGGTGCAATTGCATCCCCTTTCACCCCCCTCCCGGCCCCCATGGTTGAACTAAACAGAAATCACAAAATCATAAAGAGACCATGGTCAAATCTATTTACCGTTAATGAGGTATAAGAGGTTTCTGAGATAGTGAATAAGCGTACTTTTATGATGGTACGTAATAGAGAAAAAACGTAAGTAATGTTTAAAAAAATATCAGTACAAAAAATGTAAGTACTGTAATCTCCACTCCTCCTCTTCTTAATTATTGAATGTTCCAACATACCGAGACAGAACTAATGTGAAATCGTAAAGCTGCTGTATTCAAATTCTGCGCCTAGTTTTATAGAAACTATGTCAATTTGTACTATTTGATTTATTGTCTTCCGAAGAAATTTTGTACAACAAGCAGTTCGTGCATCATGACCACGATGAGTTTTTAGTCATGAGCATGAGGAAAGCATGAACACATTGTCCCCTTTTAAATATATAAATTCATTTGACAGAAGACCGACGATGTAAGAACATATGAAGCCGGGGTTGAGGATATCGGGATATATCATTCCCCGGGTAATTTTAGCATGAGTTTTAATATTTTTCCATCAAGCCGAATTTAAGTTTATATATGTACGGCCATAGTCGTCGACTCCATGGGGCTTGTGGGGGCTTCAGCCCCCTCAAAAATTTCGTTCCAATCTTTCTACTGTCAAATATTTTTTTTTCTATATTGGTTGAAACTGAAAGAGTGTAGTGCTACTATTTTTCGATAAGACAAAAGCCTGTGGATACGGAGCTTTTTCACAAAGAACTCAAAGAGGCTTTTGTGAGAAGTAATCGTCTCAAATGAATTAGTCAGAAGTAGCAAGAAATATTTCTTGACTTTGCAGATGATTAACAGATAAAATAGCCATAAAAGGGTGACCTTGAGACTGAGGGGGCGACTTTCTTGCAGAGGGTTATTTTGTTCCTGGAGAGGTCAAGAAAAACGCAAACTTGAGGTTGTCGACAGCTTTCGGTTCAGAGGAAAGAACAACAGCATTGTAGCTGAGGTGTCATGATTGCTTCTGGCAGGGTTTGAATTTTGGGCCCCTCAACACAATGTTTGGAAAGTGCTCCTCACAAGGGTTACGCCCCTAGCAGTGGTATATAGTAAGCCTCCGAACACACACTTGAAAGTTACCCCGTAGTGCGGGGGCAGGAGGGCGAAGAGACCCCCGCACAAGGAATTATTTTTTAAATGAAATTAAATATTTTGTAATTTTAATTTTACTTTCGCTCTTTTTAAAGAAACCGCAGAATATTAGAATTTATACTTTACAGAGGATAGACAGAAGAACAGACATATATTCAGAGTGTGTCACAATTCCCTCCCGAGTTTGGAAAGCTTATTAAAAAATATATTACCAATACAGCAACAAAGTTGACTTTATTGAATAAAGAATGTTACAAGCTTTTTTTTCATAAATGTTCAATATGTGAACCTTTCGTGATGTGGCAGCTATCAAGTCTAAAGTCAAATTCTTCCCTCCCATACTCGCTTTAACTGGTCGCGTTCAATGGTAGCGAATGCGGTTGTGATCCTTTGGCGTAAATGATTCACAGGGGGCACAACACATGATCTTTTATATAACTCCATAAAAAAATCGCATACTTGCATTGCAATCGCATACTTGCACGCTGTCCAGACCATTCTCGAGAGCGTGGTGGCCACGGATGAAGGCGATTGTCGTCGATAGAGCCTCGACCAATTACACGACGAGGAAGCTGGTTATTTGTGAAACACAAAACTTATAATGTTTCTTTTCCCCGTACTGTCAACTTTGCTGCTGTATTGGTAATATATTTTATAAGCCTTCCAAACCCGGAAGGGGAGTGGTATTGTGACACAATCTATATGTATATATTTAGAGATACAGGAAGCTCTTGATTTGTGAAACAAAACTTCTAGTGTTCTTTTCTTCAGTAAAGATAACTTGCCGTATCGGTAATATATTATTTTTATAAGCCTTCCAAACCCGGGAGAGAATTGTGACACACCCTGTATTTATAAATTCCTGATTAGATACATCGTTGGAAAAAGCAACTGAAAATGTGTAGGGGTTGCATTTTCCTCCCTTTTTCTCACACAACTTCCTTAGACTGAAACACTTGTAATAACCAATTCTTCGATAAATCATTCGTAATATTTAAGCGAACTCTTTTTCGTGATGAAAGTATTATTATCCATAGTAAAAAGTTTTCAACAATTAACCAAAAACTGGGCTTGTATAAAACGACTCTTTTTAAACTTAAAAAAATTAACCATAATAAATTTTTTATAAATCTAAGCTGAAAGCGCAAATTTAGAGTTTATTTCGAATCTCGATTTTCGAATCTTTCTGTCTAAACAGAGTCGAATTGACAGAAATGTGGCGGGGCCGTTAGAAAATTTTATTAGTTTTTAGGACTAAGCAAGATGAGTGGATAAAGAAACATGTTGAAGACTATCTGCGGATACTCGGATTCGTTACTTTATAGTTTTGCAATCGTGAAATTTTCTAATGCGAAATAAAAGATAATTAACCCTTTTTTTAAAATATATTAATCCAAAACTATACCAAAGAAAGTGAAAGTTATTTAAAAAAATCATACGCATTTAACATAGAACCTCTTCCTTTTTTCGAAAATAATTTTTTTTTATAATGTGCTTCCTCTTAGATACATAACTTTAATAATCAAGTATATCTAAACGTTAGTCGTTCGCAATTTTATGTCTTCTTTGACCTTATTTTCTGATAATTCTTTTACTTAAATTTCATTTTTTAGGAGGATAAAGATGAAATATAATTTTTTGCTTTCATATAAAAGCCAATTTTCAGGATTCGGATGGTATCTAGTCCTGAAAAAAAGCATAGATATGTGATTTTTTTAGGACTAGATATGTTCCGAATGTTACCCTTTGAGCGTTTTGGAAATGGGCAAATAATCTAAAGTTGCTTTCACGGTAAAATTTTCATGCAATTTTTAAATTATAAAAAATAAAATAAAATATTTAAATTATTTAAAAAAAAATTTCAACAGGAATATTTGCAATTATTTTTTAAAAAGGTTTCGAAATTACATACAAGCTTTAATATCAAACATATTTTATGATATCTCAGTGTTACAAATGATTATTATTATAGATGTACTGCAGTGAAAACTGGAATAAAATGGACGGGATTTGACATCAGAACCGCTTGGAGGGTTAAATCTGTAAGTTTTTACATAAAAATGATGTGCGACTCATCAAGGTGGGAAGTTTTCTTCTGAAACGAGAACAACATTATGTTTCTACACTGCAAAAAATAATCGTAAAAATACAGAACTATTCTGTCATTTTTCAACAGAAAAAAAATGTTAACAGAATTTAACTATGCTTTCCATGTAAATTTGCTATATTTTATGTTATAAAACAGATATTTCAGAATTTCGTTGTTTAACGACATTTATCTGTAGCTGTGGCAGCATGGCAGCGAACCAACCAACCAAAACCGAACATCCATTTACGTACGAAGTGAACCTTGCTTTAACCAGCGTAAAGAATTGTCCGTTATTTTTAAAGGTAATTTTTTAAAATTATTACTTATATTTTCTGAAATCTTTTTGCTAAGAAATGTTGCTTTTCCAAAAATCTCATCCTTTAAAACATAACGACATTCTATCCGTATATAGTAGTGTATTTTAAAGCCGTTAAGCCTAATGTTTACAAACTATTTCTCGTATAAAACAATTAGTAAAGCCTGAATAAATTTAATTTTCTCGGTTCCTAATCATCACTCTCATTTTATTGAAGTATTTTACAGAAACAGTGAAATAGATATTAAACTTATGAGGTTCAAGAGGCATCGTATCGGTATAATAAAATTATGTGTGCAGATTTACGATTGCAGCGTTAAAATATTGTGATTATATTCAATTCATGTTACTCTAGTTATATTTTTTTATGTATATCTGTAAAAAACAAACAGAAAAACACAAATTTTCAATTTTAAAATTAAAGTACTGATACGATTTCAGATTCATACGCCGCCGGGAAATTAGCTCATAAATTGTCAGGCAAGTTTAGTTTTTCTTTAAAAACCTGAAAAAGTAGAGCTTTAAGTTTGGAATAAATAATTTTACCCACTTTATATTTTCTGTCTGTAGAATGTTTTTTGGCATTCATCACAGAATAATAATAACAATAAAAAGCTGTAACGAGTTTTGCTTTTATTATAAGTTTAGTACTTTTATTTAACACAAATTCCAAAGGGCCATATTAATCATTTGTAATTTTGTGACGAGGCAGCAATACAAACCCAATTATCATATGCATTGAACCCTGCAATTAGTGTACTGATATTAAGAGATGTATTACCTATGTAATTAAAGTTGAAATTTTGAAAAAAAAAAAAAAAAAAAAAAAAAAACATTTGTTTTCCAGTTGGGTTTTTTTTTTTTTTTAATCCACCTGGGATTTTTCGGGTTGAACAAAATCCTAATAATCCTGTCAGTCGATAAAGTGTTTTTTTAAAAACTCATTTCACCCTTGAAGCTGTCACCATAGTTTTGGGCTTTTTCTATGCAGAATTTAATACGGAACTGCATTTGATTTAATAAATGAACATTATTTATGCTAGGAGCATTGCTGCCAACATGTAACGTTTAATGTAAGAAATTGATTACATTGTAAGATATAAATTTAATCGGCATTATTGAAAAATTTTTAGCAAGAAGTGTTTTTATTCAACAAAATTCTTAAAACAAAAATTTTTAAACTTTGCTACCTCAGTCACTAATGTTCAGCTAAATTATGCTTGTAAATTTATTAAATTGAGAACAGTATGAGATAAAGATACGATTGATTTTTTTTGCTTATACAGCAGAAACTCCATTTTCTTTCTAACTTGTCATAGATACCACCATTTATTAATAGCTTAAATGTGTAAATTTGACTAATGTTTTTTTTATAAATGTATACTTTTGATACACAGAAATCTAAGTAATAATAAAAATGAATTTCTGTTTGTAGGTTTAGACCGTAAACAAATCCACAAAAATGGACCAATCGGCCTGAAATTTTGCACAGATGTGTAAAATAATATAGAATTAATGATAGTCCACTTTAAAACTTTGAAAGTCCACCCGTTCCCAGAGTTTAAGAGATTTTTTTATGATTTCCACACAGAAAGCTTTCCGTAATTGTAACCCCCATAGTGAAAAACGTGTGAAATAAGCATCGCGTTTGTCATGTGTGGCAATTTTGCCGAATAAAATGTTTTAAATTCTTAAATAAGTAAAAATAAAAGAAAAATAATGATCTTTTTTGTTAGTTTATTTTTGTATGGTTATTTTTTAAATTATAATATGCCTGCATGCTTTTAATTATAATGTGCATGGGAAATCGGAGCAGGAATGAAATGTTTTGTATGCAAAATAATAAGGATTGAAGATTTCTGAGGCTAATATGTAAAACTTTTTGGGGATAATACCGTAAGCAGGTGCCCATCGCCAAGGGAGATGCGTCGCCAAAGCTTACTATATGTAACTAAACAATCCTGGCAGCGTTGCCAATCGAGATTAGCTATTCGGCAACCCTTCCGGCAGAGTTATGTTGTTTTATGATGTCATGAGAAACCATGCTGTTTGAAGGAATTATGTGATTGGTTGAACAAATTTCAAGGAGTTTAACTGGCAAAATAACTGAACTTGAATTCGCCGGGAATGGAAGTCGTGTCGTCTGCTGAAGTTCTGTATTTTATAATGGTTATTTTTGAAAAGTGGAATGTTTGCTTGGTTTTATAATAAATGTAGATAATTTGTGTAGAGCTGTAATGAAATCGGTTCCTTTATACGCTGAGTTGTTTCTTATTTCTTTATCAAGTGAATTTCGACAAAAATTTGAAAATGTTTGTTGCAAGTTGTGAAGAATATGTATATAGCGTTTGTTGAAGTATAGTTGTTATATGTTTATTTGAATGCTTGTGATGGCTTTATTTTGTGATGATCTCGCGTTGTTCATGAATAAAATTAAAGGTATGTGGTGCTTTTATTTATCTAAATGTTTATTCCTTGCTTTACGGTTCAGCGGTGTATAGTTGAATATTTATGGTCTTATGTTTTCATAACTATGTAAGGTTTTTAGTATGTTGTTATTTTTTTGTGAATTGGGATGAAAAAAAAAATTAAAGGTTTTAAGAGGGATGGTTAATTTTATTTGTTATATGGGTTTGCTCATGATTTACAGAATTCCCATACAATTTTTAGGTTTAATATGAATAAATATGTAAGGATTTTTGAGTTGTTTGTGATCAGATTTGATTCTATTCTGATTAATAGTGTAAATGTTGTGCGTTTTGAAGGTATTAAATTGCAAAAATCACGTGGGGGAGGAAGTAGTCGGTTTATTATAGTGGTTTTCTGATATTTTTAAAGAGTGTTTTTAAAATTTTATGAAAATATTTGCAGTATATTTTTTTGAAATCGTGCACCATTCAGGTTAAATATGATTGAATATATGTATTTTTGAGTTGTTTGTGGGGAGTTGTATGTATGTGTGTGTAGGGGGCGGGGGAAGGCAGTCGGTTTATTTGAATGTTTTTCTATTAATTTAAATCTGTTATTTTAATGTTTTAAGGGAAATTTTGCTGTATAATTATGTGCAGAAACATATTTTAGCATTTTGAATATTTTGAAGGTTATGGTTTATTTATTTTTTAACGTGCCTAGAGCTAGTGCTTTGTTTATGTACATTTTGTTTATAATTGCATTTGAAATATGTCTACTAATGTTTTAATGTGTTTAGATAAGTATATTGTAGTTTTGGGTTTATTTTTTTCCTTATGTGTCTACGTATGTTTGCTTTGTTTGGCGCGAAAAACAAGTCACTAAGGTTAGACGTTAGCGACAAAAAAAATTCGCCAACCCAACCGGCACCCGCTTACGGTATTATTCCCAACTTTTTAGTTTGGCGAAAAATAAAATGGCTGATATGCCATTGAGAAAGTGAGTTCTAGTGGTCTATTTATAATTTTAATTATCTGAGCAGAAATAATGCAGTTAAGGGATTTCAAGCGATCTATCTTTAGAATTCTCGCCAAATTGAGTAATTGATATAAGTTGGGGGAATTCCACCAAATTTCAGAGAATTGAAATCATCGCATTTAGTACATCAGAGTTAATGATGAATAAAACACGTTATTGTTTATAATTTTAAAAAATGCTGCTACTTTTCAAATAAATTCCTGCTTTACTTTTCGATGATCGAACCATATAAGTGACAGATATTTCTCATTTTGATTGCTGTTAAGTCTATGCTTTGAATGATTCCCTGAAAAAAATCTTGCAAAATGGTGTATGTTGGCACTTCGGCAAGCCTTAGATTTGAAATTGGATATTATTTGAGACTGGTATATATAACACTGGTTGCATGTCCCCACTTGCTAGCGGGGGTACCCCGCTAATATCATATTCATATACATTTTCATCTCACATTTGAACACTCTTAAAGAATAACAATCTATCTTATGACAAATTTAGGTATGTTAATTATTTATGACTTTCTTTTACAGATGTTGATATAAATTTATTTCCATTAATCAGCTTATAAAAATCATAACTGATTTTCATACGATGAAAAAAGATTTCTCCATAACTTGCTTTGGTTTTTTAGTAAAATTGGTATTTATAATTAACTGTATTGTAAGGATAAACATTTAATCTTTAGTTGATTTTTATTGTGTTCTGTAAGATTTTTGATAATGGAATGTTGGTAGGTATGTGTAGGAGGAAGAAAGAACATAATTTTGATTGTTGTAATGCTTTAGTCACTTAATAATTTGTTTTTTCTTGTGATTAACTGGAAATTCTTGAAAAATCATCTTAAAGAATTATTTTCTTTTAAGAAACAAATATAATCCCAGAAATTGTTATAAATACCAAAATAACAGCCCCAAGTGTAAAAAAGTGATCGTTTATGATATCATTGCTTGATTTGCTCTTGTGCAATACCTTTAAATTTTTTGTGGCCTACTGTCTGCAAGTGATTTTTATACCTGCGTTTTAACATGCATAGGGGGAAGTGTCCTGTGATTTGATGGCTCAGTCAGATAAAGCTTCTTTCCAATAATGCAGCGTCAACTGTAATTGATGCAGGACGTCTCCACACTGGTGCATTTGGTAGGCTGAATACTGAACAGATATTTGGCCGAATTTTACTATATATTCAGCTGAATAATTTCAGAACGAAGAGAAAAAGGTATTTTTAGCAGATTTTTAAATCCATTTACAAATAATATGGCTTAGTTATACTTTAAAATTTCATATTATAAAATATCCTAAGTCACTAAATTTTAAGCGGAGTGAAAAATAATCCAATATGTTTAATAATGGAGGATTTTTTCTGATCCTCAATTAGAAACATAATTTTGAAAAACTGCTATGTTTTGTAAAACTCAAAGCATAATGCGATTAAGCATAGTTACCAGATTAATTACATTTATCATAGCATATTTATTAAATTATTAATATTGCAAAATATAAGTATGCTGCTATTTCTGTTTAACTTTGTAAAAGGTATTTTTTCATGACCAAGATTTTTTAGTTTTACATATAATATACTGTTGTGTGTTTTACCTATGAATAATATAAAATGAATTTTAATTAATCTTTATTTAGTATTTCATTGCAAATTTGAAAAGTTATATTTTATTTACAATTAAAATGACAATTAAGGAAAGTATTGATTATGTGTGCATTTTATGCTGAAAGCTTTATATTAGCTTATATGTAGAATGATCCAAAACTTCAGGGACTGTGGGTATTCCCGATGACGAAAGCAAGTACCTAAAGTTAAATTGCTTGGAATGGATTCTCCCAACCCTACCTGTCCAAGTTGATTTATCCCATGCCGTGTGGACGAACAGTGCTCACAGCTGCTACCTTCCAAAGTCAGTTGTCTTAGCTTCGTGACATAAAAATGGCTTTTCTTGAACAGTGCTGTATCATTAAATTCTGTCAGCAGTTAGGTAAAACACCAATGAGACTTTGGAAATGCTAAGAAATGTGTATGATGAATCTACCATGACGAGATCCAAGGTTATGAATGGCATCCGCATTTTAAAGAGGGCCGAGAATCCTTGGACAATGTTGGCCGACATTCGACTTCATGGAACACAGAAAATGTTTTATTGGTGTCTGAATGTGTTTGAAAAGATCGTCGCCAAACAGTACTGTTTTTCCATTTTGTTCTTAACGATTTTGACCAGAATAAGCGGAGACTAACTTGCTTAATACTAAACAAGGGGGGAGGGGGGCATAACTTTTTCAATCCTGTAATCTATCCTATCCTTTAAAAGCATTCATAACAAAATCAGGGTACTTTTGAAAGTGAACTAAAAGTTGAAATTTCGTCTTGACTTTAGATGATTTCATTTTCCATCCTCAACAAAATATGACGGGTTAAAAGCTACAGCTCTTAACCTGTCATATTTCGTTGACAGGTTAAGTCAACTGACAGTGTGACTTAACCTGAGTAAGTGACAAGTTTTTCCAACTGAATGGAATGTACATTATTTCCATAAATGTGATTAATTGTGCTTATTTTACTTAACTAGTTCTAGACTTATAAATGCGATCCATTATGTTTGATTTACTTAATAATCATTCAGTACTTATATAAAAAATTCCATTTTCTAGTTTTGTATTTCTCTATTTGTTTTATTGTTATCAGACATCAGAACTTTGGATATAGTGAACGAACCCCCAGAACAAGCGAGAACAGCTCTTCGCCATAAATCTCCAAAATCTCGCCCTCCCTGCGGGGGTGACTTCAAATCAAATTAAATTAATGAACAAAATTTGCTGGTCTCCAGAGGCTCACTAAAACCAGAGACATAACCATATGGTCGGGAACTTATAGTGTCATAGAGTATAAAAATGAAATCTTTTTTTTTTTATTTAGGAGTTTGCTGAGCAGGACAGTTCCAATGTCTGTGTGTTACCCATAAGTTTTAACACGTTACAAGTTTTATAAAATTAATAATTAAATATAAAATGTTGCAGATAATTATATTTATTGTGTACATGTTCGTTTTATAAAAGGATGTAAAGCAAGATAATATTGATACTTGATTTTTCAATGCTGAGTTATGAAAAAAGAGTTAAAAAAAGCAGTGACAGATGTCACACACATAACGGTGGAATCGTCCAGCAAAATTTATCAAATATATTTAATGTATCTGATTTTACTTTTTCCTTTTTTCAGAAATGTATCAATTTACTTGCAGAGAGAAGTCCTGTGTATCTGTATTGCCATATTATTGTTTGGAAAAGATAATTTGTAATGTATATACTACTTTTCTAAAATAAAATACTTTATGGCATATATAATTTGTTGAAAACTTTTACTAAGAAAAAATTTATTTATTTATTATTATTTTTTTTTAACTTTTCGAGCATGTACCATGTTAGGAAAGTATTGTAATCATGAAAAAATTTGACTTTAGAGATCTTGATGTATTTACACGTTTTGAGCTCTTCTGAATTCACTTATACTATTTTTAGAAGATGTATCTGTGCATGTGTGTGTAAGAGTGAACACGATAGCTCCTAAATGGTGCATTCGATTGAGTTCAAATTTGGTATGCATATTATAGACCATTGCCACATGATCGTTCTTGATTTTGGTGTGTATAGGACTTATAAATTTTTTACAGGGCTACAAAAAAATTTACGTTATGGCCTATAGATAGAAATTCTTCAAAGTGTGCTAGTGACTGAATGATGCATTCAATTGAGTGCTAATTGGTTATGTATATTATAGGTAACGATCACATGACCTGCATAGATTTTGGTGTGCATAGAGCTGATAATTTGTTCATGGGCAGTGATCCATCTAGGATTTTTTTCAGATGAGTAAAAATACTCCTTAACCTTTTTAGAAGAAGTATTTTCTTTTCCAAACAAGTAATTAAAACAACAAACAATTATGCTAAATTTTCAAATACATAATTAAATTGCATTTGACACATAAATAATAGCTGATTATACATCTAGGTACATAAATGTCAGTTCAACAAAAACTAATACAAAAAGTAGATTTTTAAAATTTAAAATCAGCAAATCATAATTATTTATCAAAATATACCTAATTTTATATGGAAAAGCAATGAGTAAAAACACGCATTCCGAAATTCTTAAGGCGTATTCTGAATTTCTAAGGTGTGAAATATACACATCTAGAGGTTTTATCGCATTCAATGTTCACGGGGTTGCAAAAAAAAAAAATTCTCATACATAACGGCCTACAAATGGAAATCATTTATAGTGCGCTAGCGCCTAAATAGTGCATTTTAATAAAAGTTCATAGGTCACAGTCACACAACCTGTATAGATTTTGATGTGGGTAGAGCACATGTTTTGTACAGTGCTACAAAATATTCTTGTACTTTATGGCGCAAATTCTTGAAAGTGTAGTAGCATATGAAGAGTACTCAATTAGGTATGCATATTATAGGTCACTGTTTTGCACACTGTACAGATTTTAATATGCGGAGTGCTTGCAGTTTTTTTTTTTTTTTTTTTTTTACAGGGCTACAAAAAATTATACATTGCGGCCTATACACTCAAATTATTTGAAGTACAGTAGTGTCTGAACACTACATTTAATTGAGCTGATTAAATTTATTTGAATGCTTGATAAAGATCAAGAGTTTGGAAAGTCAGTGGAGTTATTCCAGTCTTTTTCTAAGTATAAAATGAACTGCCGAAAGTCAGCTAATAATATTTTTTTCCGCCCTCTCTGAAAACTATCTCAAACAAATAAAAGGTTCTATAAAGAACCTTATATTTTGTTTAAGATTCATAGAGTGGGGGGTGAAAAATCCAATGTACAATTTTAGTATGACAAATTTCAGGGAACCAAAATCAGTTGGTAATTTATGATTTTTTTATGACTTTATGATAGTAAAAATTACTTTTTCATATTTTAAGATTTTCTTTTGTAAAAAAAGCAGTCATAAGTTAAACCCTTATTTTAAAACTCATTAAAATTAATAAAATTCAATTTATTAATAGGAATATTGCATATTAATTCGGAAACCTTTGTGAAATAAACAGAGAGGTTACTGAATATTTTCCCCAAAATATTCTGAAACATTACATATCTATTCACCTTTAATCTAGAAACCTTTGCAAAAAAAGTGGGAAAATATTTAAATATTTTTCCAAAACATGCAGAAACATTTATAGATGCCTTGCCTGCCTAGTGCAGAAATGTTCCTGCAATTTAAACTACAAGAGCTACCCCATATTTTAAGGCAACACTTCCGATTCTTTTTTTTTTTTTAATAGTGTAGCTGATAATTTTAGTTAACTAATTTTGTGACTTTTAAGTCTAAATGGTTTGGATTTTTCCGAGAATACCAGGTGTCACTACCTCTGCTAGGAGTAAAACGTATGTGTGCTTCCAGATAATTTTTAAAGCTCTGTTGCTACACATTTGGGGGGTAAAAAAAAATGCAAAATAGCTACAATAGCATTCAAAATCAGATTATTTTTTAATGCACCATTTAATGCTTTATTTGTTTTATATTTATGCATTTTCATTTATTTTCAAGAGTTTTTCTAGAAGTGACTTTCATTTAATGGTTCAATTTAACAACTTATTGCAACAATGCATTCTTGTAACTGTAGTGTTTAAAATAGAATCTGAAATGAGTTATTTTTAATTTAAGTGAACAAGAGTAAAAGTATTGAGTGTAGTTTTCATTAATACAGCAAAACTTGGATAACTCGAACATGATCAATTCAAAATTTCAACTTTGAATTATTCAAGTTTGACTATATAAATAAGAATTATTATTATTTTATTTATTTTTTTATTTTTTTGCGCTTTTGACTTTTCTAAAATGTGTAGGTCAACAATTAACCCTAGCAGAGAAAATGCTCTCTGATGTTGGATAATTTCTCATTTGTTTTTCACTATTATGATACATATGCTTAAATTTTTATCCCGCAATTTAGTGCTAACTATTTATAAAGCAATTATTTAGTTGCCAGATTCTAACCAAAGAAGAAAAAACAGTAAATAAATAAAATGGGTGTGAACTAAAGGAAAATAAAAGGTGAAATTTTTAGCATTTGTTTTCTCCCCCCATATTTTTCTCTTGATCTGCTGCTGAGTTCAACAGTGTTTCATTATACTGGAAATCAAATACTTTGTGTACTTCTAAAATGATAGGAAAAGTGTAAAATGCTCTCATTTTCTTTCCCCTTTTTATCTAAGGAGACAGGCTGCAGGTTGTCAAGCTCTGCTATAGATAATTTTTTGCTTTAGAGCTCTAATGGCATGATTATAAATGATATGTAAAAATTTTCATTACAAGTACACTCATCCTCCTATCTTTTCATGAGAAAAAAATACTTATTTCTCTTGTTGAAGTAAGTGGGGCACATGATGCGGGTGCTGTGCTAAAGGGAGTGCCAAGATCAGTTATCGCTCCTTGGGAGGGGCACCCTAGTTACGGTTTGCCCCAGGTGTCGTAAACAGTAGTTGCGGCTCCGGTAAGTACTCATGTTCTTGAAACAGCTCTCAATTATTACTCACACAGAATGTTTAATTCAGACCTTTAATTTTTTAATTTACTGTTGAACTGAAGAGTTATTTGTGTCTATTAAGATTATTTTAAAGTATGAGTATACTTATATCTGTAGGTACAGATTTTGAACACAAAAAACAATTATTGATAAAATGGCTAGTTTTACAGAAAGATGTTACATAGCTGCCAATCATCCCGGTTTACCCGGGAGTTTTGCGGTTTTTTAGTCATTTTCCGATTTTACGGCCGTAAACAAGTTTCTCCCATTTTTTTTCGAATTTTTCTGAATATTACGGACTAACATTAGAGGACGGTTGACTTTGGGCCCGTTTACATGTGCAAAAATGCGGAGTAAATCCCGGTACTTACACTGCTTTCTATCCCGCTTCCCTTACTTAGGGGGGAAAATGCGGGGTAGAAAGATTCCTGGTCGAAAGGAGGGTTAATGCAGAGTCAACCCCGCTTTCCCATGATGCATTGCGAGTTTTCCCCTGTACTCCGCTTTAACCCGGGATTTTCTATTTTCACATGTAAACGGGCCTTTACTGCGCAATCGAGGGGAAAGATAGCCGGTTTACGATTCCGCAAATACTCCAGAGGAAAAGTCGTAGATAGATAATAGTTAAGTGAATTTGGCCGGCGTCGTAACTGCGCGCACTGAATATGCATGTTTACTTATATGATTTTATTTACAGCAATCTGGCAACGGCAAAATGAAATTGTTTTGATTTCGATCTTACATGCTGCTTCAGCGGTGATGATTAATTATCGGCTAAAACGAAATGCCGACCAAGAAATATTACTAAACTTTCAAAGATGGTTATGTGAAGGATTTTAAGTTCGTGCTAAAGTCGAAGCTCGGTGATAAGCATGCATTTTGCTCGGTGTGGGTGTGATTTCTCGATATCTCACAGAGGTAAAAGCGACATAGTTGTGCACACGAAGATAGCTAAGCACCTTAAAAGTGCAAAAGCTATTGATGCATCTCCTTTAATAAGATCTATTTTTACCACCGACAAAGATTTAATTGGAATAAAGGCAGAATGTTTGTTTTACAACGTTTCTGGTTGAACAAGATTTCAAAATAAAATGTCGATATTGCATGGTAATTTTAAAAAAAAATCTTCTATTTTTTTAACTGTCTGAATTGGCAGCTATGATGTTACATTCTGGCAATATTTTTCTGCCAGTTTTTCTGTTAATTTACAGAAATAGTATTTTTAGTTATTTCCTATATTACTATTATATTTCTCCAAATTTTTAAATATTTTTGGTACTTGCATATTATCCCGGCGGTTTGAATATATTGCCAATAGTTTGGCAACTCATTTGACATAGTTTGTCAGGAATGACCTCCAGGATAATACGTCAGTACCATATTTTTATACACATATTTAAAATTTTTAATGCATTTACAAAAATATAATAGTAATAATATAATAAGTATAATACCAGACTACTTTCTGGTATTATATTTATTTCATGTATTACAAATTATATTGTTGTAAATTTATTAAATTTTTTTAGTATATGTATAAAAGAAATTAAACATTTGGAGAAATATAATAGTAATATATGAAATAACTAAAAATACTATTTCTGTAAATTAACAGAAAAACTGCAGCAAAATGTTGCCAGAATGTAACATCTTTCTGTCTACAGGAAGTTCCTGTATACAGAAGAATTACTGGCAGCAAAAAGTTGCCAGAAAATTTCTGTATACAGGAATTTTCTGTATACAGAAGAATTACTGGCAGCAAAAAGTTGCCAGAAAATTTCTGTATACAGAAATTTTCTGTCGACAGTAATAAATGTCATTCAACAGAATGATTCTGTAACCCCTACAGATAGTTTCTGTATACAGAAATCAACTGTAAAACGCCGCTTGGGAACGACTTTTATATGTATACGGAAAATTTCTGTAGGGAACAGAATTTTTTTGTCATATAACATACAGCTCCTGGCAACAGAAAATTTCTGCCTACAGAATATTTCTGGCAACTTTTTGCTGCCAGACTTTTTCTGTTGATTTACAGGAATATTTTTTGCAGTGTAGACTCAATTTTATCCATTTTATGTTGAAAAGACTACTTTTTTGCGAAAAACCGCGATTTTTCTAAACTTTAACCTCATGCGGCACGAGTTATTATTATGCAAATGAGCTGAAACTTTACCAATCTCATTTTTGAGCCTATTGGCAACTTTTTTGGGGGTGCCGCCTCAAAAATTCGAAAGTTGATTTCTTGTGACCACCCTAATATGCATGTATACAGGATGTCCCAAAAGGGTGATAACAAGCTTTAATTTTTTATCTATTAGAGATAAGTGGGCAATGCAAATTGCAAAAATGTTCAAAATATGGTGGGGAAAAAAGACTCCGTTAAGAAAAAATTCCTCTCGTTAGTTTTAAAAAAGTTACACTTTTTTAATTTGTATGTGACCCCCCCCCCCCGTACAACAAAAATTTCCGATTAGTAAAATGTCCCCCATGCACTAATAAAGTGATGTGCAAAATGTCAGAATCATATGCTAAAAAGTGTCACAGGTATGATGATGAATATATGTTGACAAACCACTTTTCAATATCACAAGAAGAAAAAAAAAATAAGTCGGATTATCGCATTTCAGGGGCGTACAGAAATTACGAAAGAACATATTTTTTCCCACTCTAGCAATAAACGTTTACATTCAATTTCATATATATCCCGATCATCTTTGTTTAATGATATGTCTGAGACGTTGTATGATGAAAGTCTGAAATTTTGTACATCACCTCATAAGTGTATGGGGCACATTTTACGAAATGATTTTCTTTTTCACGGGTGTGGTGCAAAAATTTAAAAAGTGTCACTTTGTAAATGAACGAAAGGAATTATTTCTTAACGTAGTCTTTTTTCCTATCTTATTTTGATCATTTTTCCAAATCACATTACCCACCTTGATAGGTAAAGAATTAAAGCACGTTTCGACCTTTTTGGGCCGTCCCGTCTAATACCTTTCATTTACAAACTTTTATAGACAAAGAAATGTACAGTTATGCTGCCGTACGTTTTAATAAAGTAATTATACAGTAAAATGTTCTTCAATAAGTCTTCTTTTCTTATTCAGTGGTGGCGCTAGACTTTCCCCGACGGGGAGTCATAACTCCCCGACGAGGGGGCACAAATATACATGTACATATGCTAAGTGGCGTATCCAAGAGGGGGCTTTGACCCCTCTTTTATGACATTTTTGTCAACAAGTATGATATGGAAATTTGCAACTATCTGCACCACTTGAAAATATTTTACTTTAGAAAGTGATTTTTTCACAATAAATCATTTTCTAAACTAAAATATCCAGGATCCAGATACGTTTAGAGGAGATGGAGGACAATATAATGTTTTGTTTTGTGAAATATTTCTAGGAATCGGATCGACATACATAATCGGACACCCAGACCCCGAATATTTTCAAAAACCACTGCACAATATTTCCTGGTAGATTATTATTTAAACTGACCCTAATTAACGTATCTCAAAATCCTTTTACATTACACAAATATTTCCACAAGGCCTCAGCAAGCAAAAAATTTCAGTGGGTGGAGGGGATCTGTAGTGCTAAAATTAAATTAACTAATCTCTAGAATCAACGCAAATAAACTGATAATGCATTTACTGAAATTTTGGAGGGGAGGTCAAACCCACATGATCCTCCCCCCTGGTAACGGCCTTGCACGTTTCTCTAAAATCTCGAAAGCTACTTTTAAGAGTTCTTCAGGTTAACGCTTAAAATATTTCATATGAATGAAATTCTTTGAAAAAAGTTCAGCGAAGAAAGTTCTACGCATTTTTTTTTCCCGCAGAAAAAATATCAGAAACAAAAGTTGTTTGTGCAAGAATATTGCTGTAAATTCACTGAAAATTTATTTTATAAATTAAGCATGACTAAATTTGCACGCTTTTACACAAATTGCAGTTATTTTTATAAAATTAAGAGATATGTGTAAATTTAATTACAGTTTAACTTCGATATCTCGAACATCGAAATTCTTGATATCTCAATAAATGTGTTTTCCCTTACAAATTGAATCCCGCCCCACCAGTGGCATAGCGCTAGCGCTTCGAACTGGGAGACGGAAGGTGCCTGATTCGGCACTAGGTCGCGTCCGCCGACCTAACCTTTCGGAGTTTTATGTGGTTTTCCCCCGAAACTTTGCATAAATACGGGTTAGGACCTCTTAGAAAGTCCCCCACGGCCTAGATCCCTAGCGTAGATAATTGGCCGTAATCTACATTTCCATTTACAAACTAATTCCCTTTAATTTCAACATGTTATCTCAAAAAGTCTAGTGTTCCTGGCCAACATGTTTTACTGTAAAAATATTAATCGAATTGTTAATTTATGTAATATTAATATTTTAAATCACAATAAAGGGAGAAATATGCAACTGAAATGTTTATATATATATATAATATATATATATATATATATATATATATATATATATATATATATATATATATATATATATATATATATATATATATATATATATATATATATATATACAGAGAGAGAGAGAAAGAACCACTTTACAACAAAAATTTTCTTTTGAGAAAAATGATTTTGAAGGCTCGCAGTAAAGTGGCATACCGAAACTTTATCGCTTGTTTCTATAGCTTTAAAATGATTCTACTTCAATAATAATTCATGTGGTGATAGTACTTATTGAAAGCTAAAAGATGTCACCGTATCTAAATTTCGAAAAGAATTGTTGTGAAGTGTACCCCTGGGAGCTTCAGTTAATAATAATAATAATAAATTATAAAAATCTCCGAAAGAAAACGTAAATATATGCGCTATTAAATTTTTTTATAAAGCCATGCACTCATGAAGAAAATTAACCACTTTCTTTTAAAATCTAAAATAAAATTTAAAAAAAATATCGTCAGAAAAATATAATCGGACAGCTTATAATTTGCCAAGACACACAAAAAAATATTTATTTTTAGCGAAACTAACCTTGATAAAAATTTACTTATTTGGAATACTACAAGATAGTTTTGAACGAGGTTTCCACAAACGTGATGAATAATTTTATAAAGCAAGCTCATTTACTAATAATTCATAGTGAATGGGTCACTTTTAAAATTTCAAAATTAACGAAAAAGGGTTTAATTAATAAGGCGAATAACAAACATAATATTAATCTGTTTAAAAGTTTTAGATTTGAATTCTGATACATATAATTCTGTAACTCAAAAATCAGTTTAGAACACATACTATTAATTTATTTTAATAGTTTATATTAATGCTGGTGCCATCCAGGGATTCAATAGCGATTTGTATAAAGATTAAAATTTGGGAAGTTGCGGTGGGTTACGATACGCCACTGTATATAACATACAAATCTACATGCAAATATAAAACTTTTATTGTATTTATTTTATTTACTTATTTTACAGGATAAAAGGGAAAATTTCGGAAGACGATATAGACGCTGTACACCATAATTTTTATTTACTTTGCAGTAAAATCACTGAATTAAAATTCACAAAAGTTAGTTGTTTTTTCCACAAAGATATAAAAATTAAATTGTCAGTCAAGATTAATCATTTTCCTTTAACTTATATTCCGTTTTTAGATCTATGCACAACCATCTTCATACTGGACTGGAGAGGGTCTATCAGAGGAGCTGGTTATTATTATTATTTAATTTTTTAAGATTAACTATTTTTTTTACCTCAAGCATAATGTAATAAATTCTAATTCCCTTGGTGTGCATAGCTATGAACTCTTAGCTACAGAGGGCCGGTTAATCCAGTTAGATTTCTCTATATAGTGCAAATACTCACTCGTTGTATATATGTATAAAGTATGTTACCAAATAAACAAACTATGCATTTGACTAATTCTTAAATTTCAAAAAATAAAAACAAATCTTACTGCTAAATTTTTATAAAATTAAAGATTAAATCGTGCATATTGCGTTCGATTGAATCTATTTATAAATAAAAAGTATATTTAGAATTTATTCAAACTGCCATCTAAGAAACAGAAAAGTACTATTTTTTTTATTCTGAAGAATTTAAAAGTTAAATTATCTAATTAACCACTTAGTTATAAAAATATCTTTTTACTTTCTCAACAGTTATAAGAGTTCAAGTAAGGATTACTGTGATAAAATAATTTTAAAGACATAGAATACTTTGCATAACACACTAACTTATAAATAAATAAAATACGACCAGTTTAAAATATTTCTAATTAAAATGAAAATTTTTAGTTCAAGCGTTTAAATATTCATAGGTTTATACATATTTTGAATGCCAGAGATGATTAACTGTAAAATAATTTTATAAATATTTTGTCATGTCAAATTATTGCACAATTAAATATACATTTTAAAAAGTTTCCGTAGTAAACAAAATCCCAAATTTCTTATCGCCCGAGTCGTAAATCTCTTTTTAAAATATCAATTAAGACTTATAAATTTTGTAGCTCTATGAATAAAAGTAATGCAATGGGAAATTTTATTTTACATTTATGACACAAAAGCTTTTGACTTGTGAATTAAAATACTGTTAATTTACATACAATTACATTAAATCTGTGTTTAATTTAAATTTGCATTAATGCAATTTGAAAGTTTATAAAGACATACCTTTCGTCCTCACTCCAATTACTAAATCGTATTTGATAAATATACCAAAAAAATCGAAATTGCAACAAAAGAATATATTTTAAAAATATATACCCTGTCCTCTAATTTAGCGGGAATGACATATAATGGGGTGAACAACATGTTACTTATCAATGGTTTAAAAGCAAGAGCACATTTAAAAGTACTCATAGTGTTTAAAAGACCAATTAGGAGAAAATGTAGGTTAATTCATAGAGTACTCAGACAGTTAATATAATTTAAAATACAATAATGTTGTACAACATTTCATAGAATCAGAAAGTGAGGTCAAAAAGTTATGACTCTGGGTCCGCAGCTATGATTAAAAGTGAACTCCAAACCATTACGAGCATCCATGTCTAAGGACATTTAATGATATATATGTATCATTAAAATGCTGTTAATAAATAAACTTTAAAGTAGTATTTTAAAATTTCTGAGACAGAACAAGTGACCCAGTTTTTGGAATATGTGCCTTATTTTAAAATTATTTTTATTTTTAAATAACGCAGAATGTGGTCATTCAAAATTTGTGTTCAAACTAGTTTCAATTCTTTTTTATAAGGGGGTGAGGGGCAAGTGTGGTTTTAGGGCGAGGGCACAGGGGGCGCGAATTCCCCGAGAGGAAAATATTTACACTAGTAAAAATACGCTTCAAATAAAATTGCATGTTCGTGCAATTCTGAATTGGTATTCAAGCTTTGCACCCTTCCTGAAAAATATTTCTGGATCCGCCCTTGGGCATAGTATATTTGTACAAATAAATAACAAAAAGCAAGTGCTTAGAAGATATAATTCAATGCTTTAGAGAAATAAACTGACCATATTTTTAATAATAACATATATTAATTAAAACTTTTAAACACATTTAAAATATATATATGAATGTAATTTACATATAACTTACTTGAAGTTTGTGGATCTGATGAACTTGAAGGGTTTTCTTTCTCTAATTCCGTAGATAAACATACATTCGAAGAGCAAGAAGAAATATACCAAGGATTCTTTCTCTTAATTCCATTTGGTAATTGAACAGGCCCCAGTCGATTTTGTTTATGAAGATCTGAATGCTTAAATATCCTATGATTTTTTTTTTTTTTACATAATCATTATCAAAAATATCACGACATAAAGCACACTGTACTTTATATCTTGTGCTTTTGGCACCACCGATGTTCTTTTTAGGGAACATAAAGCCAAAAGTGAAATTAAACTCATAAACTTCACAATGATATGCTATGCTGCCGTAACAAGAAAAAAAAATGCCCACTATTCTAAACTCTGTCTAACTCACTAGCACAATGCACAATAACAAGTGTTGGAAAAGTGATGTACTATGGGTTTGCGAAGAAAAAATAAAAATACACGGGATATTTCGACGAACCATTTCTTTCTCATCATTCTGTCATTGAGGACCAAAAAAGTATAAAAACCGTTTTTCTGGAAAAAAGAACACCCTCCATTTGCTTGTGTAAGCAAAGCCATACTTCCCTTCCCTCGAAATTTTTTATCTACCCGACTGGTCTAATTAACGGTCACTGTCTCCCCCATCCCGACTACACACACCCATATTGTACTTTTCTACGGTGTCGGCGACAAAATGCACAATCGTTTAAGCAATTAAAAGAGCCTCGAATAGAAAGTGGTCGCACATGTGGTCTCATAAATTTGTCGTTTGAAGAATAGACTGGCACTTTTGTTACCTTAAGATTGATGTCTTGCTGCAAATCCAGTTAAATGCCTCCTGAGAGTGGGATCACAGATTTCAAGTATACACTATTCGAATTTGAAGTCTCCCCCCTGCCGTCGTCAACACATCACAGTATTGGAAGATGCAGAAGTGGCTGTTTCTCGACATGAAAAGGATCGCAGAGATAAGAGATTAATGAAAACGGAAAGTACTTTGAGCCATTATTCAGAAGTTCTGAGGAATATACCCCCCCCCTCCCAGAAATGTAAACATATCCGCTTCAATCTCCAATACTCATTCGCCTTTCATGTGTATTTAAAAATTACAAAATTAATTTTTTTTAAATCGCAAAATCAAAATTAAAACTCAGCTAAAATATAGATTTCTTATGAAAATTCCCCGACGAATTAATAAAATAGCCCCGATGGGGGGGGGGTCACAAGTTCCCCGACGGACCCCCCATCGGAGCCACCCCTGTTCTTATTATTGTCATTATAATTTTTCACCTTCAAACAGAGTTCAAAACACATAAAAGAGATAAACGTGTACACTGTGTCACCATAATTTAAGAGTTTTTAATTATATATATATATATATATATATATGCATATATACTTTTTTTTTTCTTTTTATTCATCTATTTTTCAGATGATTTCGAAAGGGATTTAGAGCTAAAAGAACTACCAAAAGGCAGAGTTTCAATAAAAGGTAAATTTTATATTACATTTTTCATTATTTTATTTATATTTAGTTGTTAGCTATACTTAATTTCATTAGTGAGTTTTGTCCTATTAACGTATGTTGAACAATTTTATTCTGTTCTGTACTTTATAGGCCAAGAAGGGTTAACTGTGAACGCTTCGTACAGTTTTCAATTTTATGAATTTTTAACTGTTTCGATTCGATTAAATATTGTTTCAAGTAATTAGAAGAAAACTAGTCTTTTTAAAGAACAGCTAATTAAAATTTTATTACCTTAGGCTCCTTTACTTATAATTTTAAAGATATTGTCATAATTACCCCCATCAAAGACATGCAGTTGCAAATAATGGGTAATTGAGACTATTAGTAGGAAAATTACAGGAACTTCATTTTTTCCTAAAATTTACGCATTTTAACTTTTGTTGCGCATCGTAACTAGGTAAAAAAAGATGCAAATCATAAACATCACACTTTAAATTAAAATTGTAACATGTTTTTGTAATAGACGCTGAAAAAAAATACTGAAAACAAAAGTGTAAGAAAAATATTGAGTTAAACTATATGTCAAACAATGATTTTTTGCCCTCCGCTACATACATTTTCCAATCATTGTTGCCCCCAATCAATTCAGTTTCTAATAATAATAATGTATAAAAAGAAATTACCCATGGTCTATATGCTTTTTGTTATTATTTCTGTTGTTGTTGTTGTTTTTATAATGTCGTATTTCCTTTTTATTTTTAACTAAAAGCATTAAAACTGTTTTCTGCCAATTGGGATGTTGGTTCTTAAATTTGTGGATTTTGATGACTGAATAGATTAAGTCTTGGGAGTCTCTTGTTCAGCGCACTGGATGTTTTACATTAACACAGAAAATAATGAAAACACTGATAAATTTAATACGTGGGCATAAAACTGGTTTCTCAAGAGAACCTTTAAGTCTCTAAAAATGCAGGTCTTCGGTACACGGCTATTAAAATGGAATAGGTCAAATATTTGAACTAGTTGTGGGCAAAGTATGCACTATAGAGCGATTCCTGCTTTGATTTATTTCCTTGGGGCTTTGAAATAAATTTTCGGACTCTAAACAATGATTTTTCAGTATTTCAATTACTTTTTTTTATAATAATCATACTAAAAGAACTCGCATTTTGAAATTTATTTCTAAGTTACAATACAACTACATTAATCATTTTAAGTGATTTTACTAATAGTTTTTAAATAATTTAAGACAAATACGTGACTTTCCTGGTAAGAATGACTTCCCAGCAAACACGCGCATGCTGGCAGAGCAGTGGTCTGGTACCTCACCAGTTCCGGGACAGATTTTAAAAAAGCAACTTACACTGTGCCTTCCGGCGACACCACAGTGGTGTAGTAACATGATACCAGAATTTTCCATTTGTTTGACCATTAGACCAGTTTCTGACGTTTTGCTAACAGAATTCCAAGGCCAAAAACATGAGGCTCGTAGGTCCGCAAGGAAGGCAAACACAATGCTGTGAAAATGGACCTAGCTGAATTCACAAATAAGTGAAATATACGCCTGATACTGCCATCTGGCGGTAATAAGTGCAACTAATTCCACTGGATTAATAATAAAATTTTCTCGTAAATTTTATTTGAAGTAATTATTTTATTTTATTTTATTTTGTTTCAAAACAAAGCAGTTTATTATAACGCTTTAAAAATTAATAAAAAATAATACTTTACGAAGCAAGAGGTAAAATCCAAATGATGTTTTGACATATGTTCTGTGAAATATGCAGGTGTATTGTGTTTAAGCAGTTGTGTATATATTGTGTTTAAACAGTTATTGTGAGAATCCACGAAGTTAATGCAGCTATTTAAACTGCGTTTTAAAAATTTTGTATCTCATCACAGTCCAAGCCTCTTTTTTTTCTGGGGTAAATTTTGGTAGTTTTTATTTATCCTTATAATTTCACACTTCCTGTTATACATTACTGTGAAATAAGTACTTATTAAATAAATGGGAAGTTTAGTTTTCTCATATTTCATGATAATAGCCCAATATGATTTTTGTAAACATGAGTATTTTGAGAGTACATAAATTTTAACAATCTCATTGTTCTACCCAAAGAGGTAAACCTAATATTTTATTTCCCTGCATTATTTTTAAAAATAATAACCTTTATTTTTACAAGTTACTTAAATCATATTTATGTTTTATTTTATTTTATTTTTTTATTATTATATTTTATAAATTATATTATTATAAAATTATTTTATTTTATTTTTTTAATTTATTATTTTCATTATCTTTGCATATATTTTCCAGAAAAAAAAATATAATTTTTACTACTGCTGCGGAAAATTTATTCATCAACAGAGGTATCAGCACAAGTTACTAAATATATTAATGATAACTTGACACTAAGTAGCTGGCTTAGTGATTTTAAATTTTTACGCTGTCTAAGGGCCCGATTCAAACGAAACAGAGTTCTATCGTTTTCCGTTGCGATCGCGGAAATTTTCGACTGATTCCTATGTTTCCTATTCAAGTGAAACCTGTCTATCGCTTTTGGATCACGTGACACTGCGATCGGTGTTTTGCTATCGCTTTTTCAAAAGCGATCGTTTTCAAGAACATGGCGGATCGATCGGCGGATGGTTAATAAGAAGATTACAACAACAACAAAGACTCGTTATTTAAAATTACGAAGCAATCCGTTGGAATTATTAGACAGGGAATTCTGCAAAAGATTTAGGCCTGCGGAAAGCTGAATTTTCTCGCAGAACAGAATTTTTGTAGGGTTTATTTTCTGTCGGCCTTTGAATTCCACTCTAGCAGACACTACGATGCAGGCGCCATCTATAGTTTTTATTTTAAATCGTTTATTGCTCGATAAATTTGAACTCGATATATTGCTCGATAAATTTGTTTGAAACAGCGCGAAAAATACGAATAATTTCTCGCTAAAATAAGCATCCTAGCAACCCTCCTAAACAAATATTCATACCATTATATTAAGGATGTCTTTGATTGTTAATTATATATCCGAACATAAAATATATAGTAATTCTACCCCTCCATTATAATTATAAACAGCTTCTCTGCTACAGAAAAATAAAATGTAGTAGGCAAATTAGAGAACAATTATTATTCGATAATTCGAACAATTCGACATGATAATTATGACGAACAATACTAATATTAATAATTTTCTAAAAAAAAGTCTTCATAAATTAAAAATTTATTTCCATGATTATAAACATACAAAAAATATTAACCTAAACCAGTTAAAATTTTAAAACATTATCCTACAATACTGTTGGGGAAAAAATTAAGACACAGCCTTTTGCCCGTTGCACCTCAAACTAAATAAATAAACAGTCGTCGCCATTAAGTTAAAAGTTTTTCCAGAGAAAGATGCGATTTTTTTATTGGTTAACAGCGACTTTCTACGTCCACCGGAAGTTGCGGTTTTCACTCTGTGGGCGATAAAGTTTCGATCTAGCAAACCTTTAAGTTCAATCGCCTATTTTGTTTCACTTTTAATACACTTTTTGGCGATCGCTTGTAAAAGCGATCGAACTTCCAGAGAGAAAACGATCGTTTTTGGAGACGGACCGATCGCGTTTCATTTGAATCGGCCCTAAATGCGCACGACATGCTCAATACCAGAAAAGGGCATTTCAAACTGAAAAATAAATTAAACCACTAATTTAACTACGTTAAAGGCCTGCCAGATGATACAACAGCGCCATCTGTCGACCGAATCGGCGTTAGGTCCGTTTTGGCGGAGGGAATTCCATTGACGATGGTAAGTCCTTCTGAATCCAAGTCCGTGACAGAAGGTCAGAAACTAGTCTATTGCAACGAAAACCTTTCTGGCCACCCGAACCCGGCGCCAACCGAAAGAAATTTTTACGAGACATGCGGACGGCAGAAAGGTTAACTGTGACTGAAATATGAACCCCCGAAATACCTTGATTGCAGTTCAGCAAGGTAATGGCAATACTACCATCTTCAAGGCACATACCGGCATAAGGTACTGGTCCAATACGCTTACAGCGCCTAAAATGTTTCTGCACGATGCTGGTCATCATCATTCAAAATAAAAGCCATGGGCTAGAACGTTAACAGTGACTGTAATGTAAACGACAGGGTGCCGGTGAAGAACCTACCAAGAGTAATGCTGCCAGAATGTTAAATTATTTGTAGGATTTATTTTTTAATATAATTTTGAAACTTTGGAGTATACAGAGGTAAAGCTACAATCTTGAAAATAAAAGTCAACCGAAAAAATTAATGATGGAACATACCGGCTGTAACAAAAATGACTGATGGATTTTGAAAATACATAAAAAAAAGGCGGAATGCAATAAATATGCATCGTGTTGGGGCCTTATGCTTAGGAAATTCAGGGAATTTTATCCCACCAAATTTCAAATTTAGTTAACATTTTCATCCCACAGGTGGCGCTAAAAACTATGAAAACATAAAAACCTAGCACGAAAATTTTGCAAGTACTGTTGCAGAAAACTGAACAATGATATTTTTCAATGTAACCCCATTTGGTGCAAAAACGTGGCGCAGTCTGAGGCAAAACTGTCCCAGACATCCATTCAAACATGTCACTTGGAATTGCCTCACATGCAGTACAGATGTGTTGCTTGAGCTCCGCAATTCTTGTGGAGTTTGGCGGTATACCAAATATTTCAGTACCCCCAAAGAAAAAAAAGTCGCAGGGAGTCAAGTCTGGCGAATAAGGAGGCCATACACATGCCACTTCCTGTATGCATTTCGTGATCCAAGGCACTTACCCTGCTCACTGAAATGTTCGTTCAAGAAATCAAATACTGCAGACCTTCGATGTGGACGAGCTCCATCTTGCATGAAGCAAGGAGTAGTGCTGTAAAAGTAACGACAAAATGAGTATCCGTATGTATTTGTTACTTAGATGTTCGCTATTCGTTACTAAGTATTCGTTACTCGTTACTTTCGTTACTACTAATAGAATCGGTAATAGGGTGTTATATAGTGCCCCATAACAACACATCCGGGACAGTGTTGTTATGGGTATATGCCGCCCATACATAAACCCATAACCAAAAAGAATTTTTTTTAGCGAAGTTGTACAAAGTTGTATTTAGAGCTTATTTTCTCTGATTTACAGATTGTTTTTATACACATTTATGGTTTTATACAATGCTAAATTATCCGAATTACTGAGTGCACATAGAAATCTTCCAAAGACATATGCCATTCTTTTTTTTTTCTCAACCCCCCCTTTTTTTAATTCTGAACGCTGGTTTAACCTGTTCATTCTTATCATAAAAAGTGTAAAGGAAAGCTTGTGACTCGTGTTTTTTCTGGGAGCGGGTTCTCGAATACTGAGATCCAGGGATTGGGCCACATATATAAAATTCACAGGGCAGGGGATCTCAGTATGATATCAACTACTTTGCGTCTCTAAAAGCATAATATCTTTATTATTTGTGAGTTCTTATTTCATATCAAAAACTTCTTTTGCTGGACCATTTTTCGAAGTAAATTAAAAATTACCATATTTTAAATTAAAATTGTTTTATTCAATGAGAATTACCTATTTTTAAGATATTTCCAGTTCTATTTCTGCACTTTTGGGATGAAAGGGGTTAGCCCCTTCTGTGGGTGCATATATGAGAGCATTCTTTAAACAAAAATTATCACTCCTTTCATACAGAAAGAATGGTTGCACCGGGCTATGCGTATTCCATGAGTTCATGGAATAAAATGTACCATAAAATAGGGCAGATGGCCCCCTAAACGCCGACATTTTAGAAACATACTGAACTTCATTGAATTATTTTAATACCAGTGGCTTACGCAGGAGTGGGCATAGAAATCCCGGGTCGCTCACAATTTTTTATATATTTTTTAAACAATTACTTAAAAAATGTGTTTAGGTTTCCATGCTAAATATTTTTTTTAGTTCCAAATAATATTTTAAATAATAAAAATGTGTGAATTCGTTTACTTTATAAAAATATATTTTTTAAAAGGTGTATTTAAATAATTTGTTATTTATTACTCATATTTCGATTCTAGCTAAAAAAAAAAAGAAAAAGTTAAGTTCGCAATCCTGCTTCGGAACCACCCTGAAAGAAAGAATTCTGATTGCACCACTATTTAGTACCAAAATGTTAGAAAGCCCGAAATTAGCACCCCTTACTAACATGCTTCTCTTATATGTATTGCTCCTCTACAATTATAAGAACACCCCCTTCCCCCCCCCCGCAAAAAAAGTTCAACTGCGCATAAGAACATGCTATACACCGGATCCTATCCCCCCATTGTACGACCCATATCAATAGAGCAGCAGATAGTATATCCATCTCCATAACTGTAACGATACATACGGATTCTTCCAAACCTCATCAAAACGATACCATCCGGCTCGGCACAAACGAATTGCAACCAGAACATACTACTACTCAAATACCGAAACTGATTTTTCCCTTCAAACAGCGAGAATCCATAATACTTCCGGTATCTAGTAACGGAACGGAACACACTATTACTCAAATACCGAAATTCATTTTCTCCCTCCCGCAGTCTTGTATTCGAAGTTCGAACCTGGTCGATCCGAAATGCACACTCGAAAGTCATTTTCCCCCTTGAAACCGCGATCCGATATCCAGTAACTGCCAGTAACAAATAACAGAAGATATTAGTACTCGATTACTGGAACCTGTTTCCCCCCTAGTTCGCCTCGCCTGGCAGTCTGTATTCGAAGTTCGAAGCTGCTCGATCCGAAACCTTCGGATCGAGTAACGATATCAACCGAAAAGTAACAATTCGTTACTTCGAGTCTGAGTGATTATCCGTATCTTAGTACCGAATACATGCGGTTTGCTTCAGCTCTAACAAGGAGACATTCGGACAGTCCTCCAAAGCAGTATGAATACTCACAAATTTTTACCAGAATCCCAAGACATCGCACAGCATTTATCGGTTGCTCTCGAAAAAATGGCCCTATGGAAACTGCAGCCCATACCATTATTTTTGGTGAATGCAGGGATGAAGGTTCAGCAATATGAGGATTTTCGCTTCCCCAAATTCGTCGATTTCTGCTTGTTGACATAGCCATCGAGGTGAAAATACGCTTCGTCTGAGAACCATATGTTGCCAACATCGAGTTCACCGTCATCCACAAGTTGCAGCATGGCGTTCAGTGAAATTATAGCGTGCATTAATGGCTATTTGGACTGAGGGGTTCGTGAGTCTGG
>JAWZYV010014327.1:0-95838 GCA_038373885.1 Cheiracanthium punctorium
CATGCCCCGGGCATTTTTTCCTCTTCAGCTTGTCTATGATAATCTCGGTTGGAAGGACTCCTGAAATGGGAGTGACAGGTTGGACATGTAAACACTGCTCAACTTCCTCCTCGATCATGAGATCGGACGTTTCTCAGTTGGAAAATTGATCTTTATAGATGTGAGCGATGGCCTTAGCCTTGTCTGTGTTGCTGAAAGTGTACAGATGGTTGATGCAGATGGGCAGGAATTCCATCCGTTTTCTAGTGATCCATTTTACAGTCCTCCATATTGATGAGTCAACAGGGGAGAGTGAAGCCAGGTGGTCAGCCCATGTTTGGTTTTATAAAGCTCTGATCTTAGCACGGACTTCAGCCCAGAGTCTGTTAAAAGTAGAACGGTCTAGAGGGCTTCTTGTAAGCTGGTACGAATTCCGTGCAGAATTCAGTGCGTAAATGAGCAAGCGGATTTTGTGCGGCAGTCCAGAATGATAATAATTACATGGCCTTGAAGCAAGCTTCAAGGCATTGTGCACATCTTGGGCGAGTTTAAAACTTCCCCGGACAATGTCGTGTTTACTTCTGAAGACGAGTATCCTCGGTGGGCCATCAATAAGATGGCTGGAGAAGGTTTCCCAGTTGGTAATCAATTTTGGCATGTCAGCCGTGATTTCAATGTTGGTATTGATCTTGTTGACGATGGACAGGTGGTCAGAGTTGAACCTCTGAGGTGCAGCCATGTCTGTATACTGTCTCAGGTTTTTGTTGAAGGTCACCAACATAATTATGGTTGAAATCACTCATGATTATGTTGACTGGGCAGTAATTGATGATGTTTAGGATATCCTGGGAAGGATAGCGGTTGCCTTGACGTAATAGTCATACATTGGCTGATGTTACCATAATTTGTGGGTTTGCAGCAATGATAATGGAGAGGGCATCAAGGCTGGTCATGGGAAGATCCATTAATTGGTGGTGAGGGATGTTCCGCTTGATGTATATAGTGAGACCGCCTACAATGCGATAAATAGGATTGGGGCATTACAGACGATGAAGGACATAGTTGGGTATACTGTAAGTGATGTTGCTGCGAAAAAATGTCTCTTGGATGAGAGCGATGTCGAAGTCGGATCTTGAGAGGAAATCTCGAAATTCGGGGAGCTTGCCGTGGAGGCTTTGCACGTTCCACATGATCTTTAAGTTATTCTTCATAGTCATTATGATTGATGAAATGGCGAGTGAAGGACTCCATGAGGGCGTAAGCCTTATCGATGTGCTCCTGTAAATGCTTGGCGTTAGCCGCGACGTCTTTTAGGAAATTCGTCATTTGTCTAACGTCAATCAGCTTTGAGACCTCCTGCATTGCAGAGAAAAGTTCCATGATGGGAGTCATCGTGGTATGGTGGTTCCCTTCAGCATGTTCAGGAACCTTGGTGGGCTTGGGAGCCGATTTGCTTGTTGTCTTCTGGTTTGAAGTGGAAGCGGGCACAGTTTTATCCTTGACAGGACTAAAGCCGACCGGAAGCCGCTTTCTTTTTTAAGCTCTTGCAAGTCGACTTGTTTGGTCTTTGGCTTAGACCCAGTGTCATCTTGGTTCAGTCTTGATGTGCCTTCCATGGGGTCGGTCAGCTCTTCAGTGTTATCTGAGACATCATCGGCAGGCTGGGCAGCTGTGGGGAGTCATAGTAATGGATTTTATTTGCTTGGCGAGTTTTGATTTTAATGAATCTTTGAGCTCAGGATTCATGGGCTGGATGTTTCTTAAGGTCTTGGACTTGTTGGTTGGATTGCGTGGGCATCCACGGTAGTTAGAAACATGGGGTCTTGTTCCTTGTGGGACATTTGGTCAAGGTATGGGCACTGGCACACTTCATGCAATGGGGCGTGAGAGTACAGCAGACTGAATGATGGCAAAGCCTTGGCAATTGTGGCATTGCTTAGCCATTTTGGGAGGGCGATAAGCCTCCACCCTGACCCGCAAATAACCATATTTATCCAGGCTGTAAATCTCCTCAAAGTTGGGGGTGGGTAGTAAGGCAGCAAGAATGATAACCAGTTCTTCTGGTACTACTTGGAGTATAGGAAAATAAGACTAACTGGAGTAAAACCTTTCATTTTTAAGAAAATCTTCAATTACCGGAATCGGAATGGATATAGGGATTCCTTTGATGATAAACTTTTTAGGTCGCTGGGCCCTCGGGTCCATCATCTGAAATCCAATATTTTTATTTTTGAGGTGAGTTTGGAAAGCTCAAAATTTGGTTTCGTTGTAAATGACAATTTTGTGTTTGTCACCTGGGAGTTTTGATTCGAAGTCATCCTTTCCAATAATTTTGGATAATTCTTCTAGATCGTTAGCATAGTTTGATTTTAACTCCGCATATATCGTGTGCTTGGACACTTTGGGGTTTGTCTTGTTATTCTCTGCTCAGACAGTTCGTTAGACATCCATGTTGTTGTTATCAATGGAGCTGATCATATTTGCAGTATTAGAGGGGGTCGGAGTTTCCCCAATCGGTTCCATATGAGGGACCTTCTCGCTGTGGGCTTCGCCCTCCGAGTCCATTTCCTCCATGGTTTTCCCGCTGGTTGGTTCACTGCAGAATATGCAAATCATTAATTTTTTATTTTTTTTTTTTGAAAGGGCGGAGGATTTTATATCTGAATCTAAGTTTTTTTTTTACACCCTGGGTTAAATTTGAATGATTTACGGACAGAAAGTCATTAAACTACATTCATCAAGACAGTGAAAACATTCGATTTACCAGATGGGTATCCAATAAAAGTAACAAAAGTTTAAATTCAGTCACTTAAATTAAAAACTTCAGTTTAAATAACAATTTCAATTAATTTTGTACTATGAGGCATCATTCCATGTCAAATCAACACAGCTTACAACCCGACCAACTCTGATTTTTTTAAAAATTGGCACAGTTGTTGTCTACTACAGTGTCAATATCAAATATTAGATTCCTACCTCATTTTTTTCAAAAGTTACAAGTAAGTTTTTAAACTTTTTTAAAAAGTGACAAAAATGTGATACTTTACCTCATAAAACATCACATAACTTCTGTTCTATTTGTGCTACTGATATAAATGAGGTCTCATTTTAGCTCTTGGTACAAGCTGTTCAGGGATATATATCATGATGTCAAAGCTTGAATTTAAAAAAAATCTACGTCACTTGACCTTTGACTTTGAATATCTCAAAACATGCGCCTTTTAAAGTAAATAAAAATTTGTAAAAAACACACATAAGATCTTACAGGTAAGAAGATATGTACGTTTCGACCAAAAATTGTTTTGGTCTTCGTCAGTCAAAGCCCTTCATTACAAGGAACAAAGGGAACTGAAAAGAGATAAACAATCAAGCATTTTGCCACAAGGGACAAAGAAAAGCCGAACAAAACCACGGAGAGGGGAAAAGGGGGGGAAGGGATAAAAAAGAAAGGAAAGAAGCACAAAAATAAATAATAATAATAATAATAAATTTAAAAAAACACACGAATACAAACACACACTAAAAAGAAAGATCTTATGTGTGTTTTTTACAAAGTTTTTTATTTACTTTATCGTTTAACACCAGTATTTTGAGTGTTTTTTCCACATGCCCCTTTTGTTTTCCGTAAATTTTTTACATTTTAATCACCTATTATTGTTTTATAAGATTGCAGATTTTCAAACAGTGACTGGCAAGACTTTTTAAGTTATGAATTTTTAAAGAAATAACATTTGCATCTATGTGCAATGCAGTACTATCTATTTATTGTTATTATTAGTTCTAATTATGATAACAATGTCCATCTGTTTATCTGCAGAAATATCATGTGAAACAGGCATTCTCACTCCGCTATTTGTTCATGATATGAATACATACTGTTCATACTTTTAGGCCTGTTAAATTATTCATGCATTGTACAAATTAGTTTTGTTTACTATTAGCTATTCTTTTTTTTTTTTTTTTATGCATAAGATGGTGAATTTCGATGTGCATGCGATAACATAATTTTAACTTCTTCAGAGTTTCTTGAAAGATATTCAAAACATGGCCAACCCACCAGGGGCGTAGCCAAGGGGGGTCATAACCCCCCCATGAGGAATTTTTTACAAAATGTATATTCTTCACTACATTATCACACACACATATACATATATATGAGTTGTAGTAGTCGTAACCCCACCCAATGAAAAATTTCTGGCTACGTTTAAGCCCTTCGTTACAAGGAATAAAGAGAACTGAAAAGAGATAAACAATCAAGCATTTTGCCACAAGGGACAAAGAAAAGCCGAACAAAACCACAGAGAGGGGAAAAAGGGGGGAAGGGATAAAAAAGAAAGGAAAGAAGCACAAAAATACAAAAATAAATAATAATAATAAATTTAAAAAAACACACAAATACAAACACACACTAAAAAGAAAGATCTTATGTGTGTTTTTTACAAAGTTTTTTATTTACTTTATCGTTTAACACCAGTATTTTGAGTGTTTTTATGACCCCTGCAACCCACCCATTTCCCTCATATACACATATTACAAATCTGCAAATATCCATCAAGGGTAGTACAGTTTTGCTGGAGATGCATGCAGCTTTAAGCATTGTGGCTGTTGAATATATTTTAATTTGAATGTTGTTTTCATTCAGTGGAATGAAGTAGTGCAGCTGTTGTGTGTTACAAATACTTTCAGCAGTTACAACCTTCACCATCTTATGCATATCCTGTAAAGGAAGATATTTTGACTATACCTAGAAGCAAGCAATGTATTAAAAAAAGTTGCGATGTAAACACTGTCACAGGAAGCATAGGCACACCCACGTAGGAGGCTCCAGCCCCCCTAATTGTGGAAAGTGAAAAGCATTGAAATTGTCCTTAATGTATTAAACTTTTTCTTTTAAAAAATTGTTTTTAAATTATTTCTAATGTACCTTTTTACAAAAAAAACAAACAAATTAGTTTGCTAAATAAATACCTAGAGTTAGTGTAGGTAACACGGTTAAACCCAGTTTCAACGATACTGGAAAGATCAGAGAATTATTGGACTATAACGAGTTACATTGCTTGTGCGCATGTTGCTCTGTGGGCAAGTCAAGTGGCACAGAATATTTTGACGTTATAAGAGAGTTATAGTTATAACCAAAGTCACTATAAATAAGTTCAACAGAATTTGTAGCCCAGCCCCCCCCCCCCCTAAACTAAAATCCTGAGTGCACCTCTGACAGGAAGAACTTATAAAATTTCAGCAAAAGACACTAAATCAACAACATTGACTACGCCCCCCACCATAAATAAGCAAATAGTAAACAAAACTAATTTATACAATGCCTGAATAACTTAATCCTCTCATCACCCTGAACCTCATACTTCAAATAGCAATATTCAGAGAGAAAACAATTGAATTTAGTATTTTTTTCTTTCAGTGATATCAATATCATTCATTCATGTAGAAAGTATAGGAGGCTCTTAACTAGATGATTAAATTGTGCCTAGATAGCAGTGCTAGTCAATTTAGACCATTTTTTACTGTTTTCGCTTCATTGTTTCGGGAGAAAAATTAAGAAAATATTTGCACTGTTTTTTTACCGTTTTTTTTTTCTTTTTAAGGTCAGTATAGTTTTTTTTTATTCCTCAACCTTTACCTAATAGGTGCGTCCTTTTAAATTAATTTTAGCATAAAGAAATTCTTCGAAAATGCAGAAATGAATATTAGAAAAATCTAATATGAATCAACATTAGAAAAAAAATATTTTTGCATGATTTATAATAGTATTTCAGATGCATTCAATGCTAGACTGATTTTTTTTTCGCTGATTTTTCATAATTCGGGGACGAGAGGTACAGGCTAAAAATATGAACATCATGTATACTATACATATCATAAACAAATGGCTGAGAGAAAATGCCTGTTTTACATGATAATTCTGCAGATAAATAAGAAGGAAAATTTGGGCATTATTTTCATAATTAGAATTAATAATAGCAATAAATAGATAGTACTGCATTGCACAGAGATGTAAATGTTATTTCTTTAAAAAATCATAACTTATAAGACTTGCCAGTCACAGATTGAAAATCTGCAATCTTATAAAACAATACTAGATGATTAAAATGTAAAAAATTCAAGGAAAACAAAAGGGGCATGGTTTGAGATACTCAAAGTCAAAGGACAAGGTCAAATGACATAGATTTTTTATTCAAGCTTTGACATCATATTATATATCCCTCAAAAGCTTGCACCAAGAGCTTTAAAATAAAACCTTATTTATTTCAGTAGCACAAATATAACAGATGTTATGTGACATTGTTTTTTTTCACTTTTTAAAAAAGTTTAAAAACTTGTAACTTTGAAAAAAAAAAACGAGATAGGAATTTAAAATTTGATATCTGGCTACAGGTCATAGTGGACAATAACTGTGCCAATTAAAAAAAAAAAAAAAAAAAAAAAAAAAAAAAAAATCGGAGGGGGTGGAGATGTAAACTGCCATTTTTTGTGTTGATTTGACATGGAACGACCCACAGATTTTTATAAATAAATACATTAATGTTTTTTACTTGCATAGATTTATATAACTACGATTTGCAAGAAATTAATTTTGAAAATAAACCCAGATCTGTGAAGGATCTGCTTTTCAAAGAAAGATTTTTTTTTAAGGATCCGTTTTTAAATTAAAAATACTGTGAAGGGTCCGCTTTAAATATAAAATATTTTGTGAAGGGTCCGCTTTTACGATAAAATATTTTGTAAAGAGAGCGTTGAAGGACCCATATTTCACCTAAACAGATCCCTGCTAATAATAAATGCACACAATGTAGAATTGGCCCTGAAAGAAATTATCAAAGAATAACATTAAGTCAACAATAAAATGAATTTAAATAACTTACCATATAAAATTAGAGATGCACGGTAAGACTAAAGGAAACCCGAATCAAAACTGATTGTATTTTTTCAATTTTCTTAAAAGTGATTTGGTGGCGTCACTTTATGATATAGAGGATCTGGGAATATGAACTGTTCTATCCCTTTTGAATATATAGACATTACACAATGATATGCGAATTAAATACATTAAGAAAACATATTTTCTTTTAAAATTAAATATTTCTAATTTAAGTGATTTCTGTTGAGCAATAATAAGCAAACATTTCTTACTTACAACTTTAAAAGGAGAATCGTTCATTCTGAATCAATCATTTTCAACCAGAGCGTAGCCTACGACCAGAGAAACTAACCACAGATGCACAGATCTGACTGAGGACGAGAGTGCAGTCTGTCCACGTGATGTCACTTTACGGACAATGCACTATTTGGAGCAGTTATCATTCTGCTGTCTGAACCGGTTTTTCCGAACCACCCGATTGTGGCTCTTTAAATGCCCAGCTGGTAAAAAAGTGGCAAAAAGGTCTTTTCGCCCGTAGTAATGTTATGCGTTCGTAAGTTATATTTCCGTTAGCTTTATATACCGGTAACCTGCCTTCACTTTGGGTGAAGTCCACAGCTGTCCCAATTTTCAAAAAGGATAAGGATCCAGGAACTGTCCAAAGCTGTAGGCCTATTTCCTTGACGAGTAACTTTTGCAAATCCTTTGAAAGAATTACTATAGACAGATTAAACTGGTTTCTGGAGACAAACGGAATTCTTGAGGAGGAGCAGGTCGGATTTTGAATATTCAGATCCACCAACCACCAGGTTACCCTCCTTAGTCAGACTATTAAAGACGCCATTGATAATAGGCATATCTAGTCTGCTGTCTTTGTGGATTTAAATCGGATAATGATTTGGTTTGGAGGGAAATCTTCTCCTGAAGCTTTCTGGCATAGGTGTTCAGTCTAGCAGGCTGAAATGGTCAGAGGCGCAGAGAGCCAAGTCAGGTCCCCGGGAATAAAATCTTTGGGGTCCCTTTGCTATCCAGAAATCCTTTTGATGTCGTATTAGATCAATCATTTATACATTATTAAAATTATTAATCATTTAGAGAAACTTTAAATTAATAGTAATTGGAAAGTTATTAATAGAATTAAAAGTATTAATTTAAAACAGTATTATACTTTAATAAACATCCATGCTCTAAAAATATACCAACATTTTGTTTTGAAGGTTTCGTCACCTCCATAGAGAAACTGTATTTGAAACGTTAACATTTTTGCATGGCATGTTACCACAGTATGAATAAAAAATTAATATTTTTATTCATACTTCCACGCAAGCAGGCATCCAAAAAAGTGGAAATTTCAAAATTTCTCATTGAAAGTCTTGATCTTTAACATTTTGTTAAGGAAAATTCAAATTTTCGGAGGCTGGGTGGGCCCATAGTCTCTCCTCTGGCTATACCATTTCTTCTACTATTTAACAATGTGTCTCGGGAAAAAACGATTTCTTGTTAAATAAATCCTTTCTACTTTTAGTCATGGCAAACCGTTGAATAACACCGTCAATGTTTACTTTTCTTGCAAAAGAAGACTCAATCACTAACATTCCTCGCTTTTGTCAAGTGAGTGGTTTATGCTCTAGCTGGCTTTTTGTAATTTCATTCAAAAATTAATTTGAAACATCCGGGGACATAATATGAATTCGGACTTTTTTTTTCACAAAATTGACAACACACAATTAAGTATCCTATAAACAGCAAAAGTGGGGGCCCTTCACAAGCTGAGGCCCTGGGGATTTTTCCCCTGCTCCCCCTCCCTCTCTGCGCCACTGGAAATGGTACCATGGTTCCCTTAATAATTGCCTTTGTAAGGTCCGTTACAACAATTGCTACTCAAAGTTTAGATCCCTGAAAACCGGCTTGCCTCCGGGTGCGGCGTCCAGCTGCACACTATTTAATATTTATGTTAATGATCTTGTTAGCAATCTTAAATCTATTCCCGGCATCAATTGCTTACTTTATGCTGATGACTTAGTCATATGGACCGATTCTCCCAAGTCTGTCGCTAAACAATCCAAAGGACATAATCTAAATAAAGGAATGCTAGCTTTGGAGAGATGGTCAGAAGAAAATAATATGAAAGTCAACCTAGAAAATACATTTGTGCAGTCTTTCTCTCTAACCCATCAGCCTTTCCAATTGCAGGTATTTTACAGAAACAACACTATCCCTACGTCGGAAAAAACTAAATATTTAGGAGTAACATTTTACAGAAAGCTCTCGTGGAATCCTCAGGCAGAGGACGTCGTCAATCGGGCTTCGAAGAGATTGTCGCTTCTGAAGATTTTGGCTGGCTCAAAATGGGGTTGCTCCAGATCCTCTCTAAATCAAAATTTCAACGCTTTCGTCTTGCCTGTCTTGACCTACTGTTGCGAGCCTCTAATTACTGCTTCTAAGAAAATAATCGGTTCACTTGAAAAGTTTCAAAATGAGGATTTGCGTCTCATTATTGGCGCCTTGAAATCCACCCCAATCGACCTTTTATTGCTGTGTACTACTAGCAGGCCTTTCAGTCTTCTTATTCAGGAACGGGCCCTGCTGCTATGGGAGAAAATAATTAGAACATCTGGTTTGAACAGGTGGGAACGAGTCGCTAATAAGCCTGAACGTACCCTAAAGACGCAGAGAGGCTTTGTGCCATCCGTTTGGCACTTTCTAAATTATTGTGCCGACTGGAGTATTTGTCCAAAGTGGTGATCCTGATAGTCTAAGAGCCAGCGACCGCCAGACCTTCGTCCTAGTATAAAAGCTGAAAATTTCTCTGCGCATACCCCCCAACAGAGGTAGGAACAATCGGCCACTATAAAGTTTGGATGACCGTGGCTTTGGCAGGTAACAGGTGGCAAAGGTGTATAAAATTGGACTATTTTCGTCATTTCATAAAGCTTCATTTTTTATACGTTCTTCTTCGCAGTACTAGAAATCACTTTATCCCTTGCCAGACACTTTTCCATCGTGGTAAACCCCCGCCAGACAACCTCAAAGTCATAAAACTGTTGTGTTCGTAAACTCCCGCGACGAAGTACGTCAAGCTGTCACAAAGTGCCAAGCCCATTTTATACTGCTACTTCTGAACTTTCTTACGATGCTGCAGCGCGCTCGTAATACAATTACGTTTTCCATGACTTTGAGGTTGTCTGTCGGGGGTTTGCCACGATGGAAAAGTGTCTGGCAAGGGATAAAGTGATTTCTAGTACTGCGAAGAAGAACATATTAAAAAATGAAGCTTTATGAAATGACGAAAATTTTCTGCAATTTTATACACCTTTGCCACCTGTTACCTGCCAAAGCCACGATCATCCAAACTTTATAGTGGCCGATTGTTCCTACCTCTATTGGGGAATATGCTCGGGGAAAGTTTCAGCTTTTAAACTAGGACGAAGGTCTGGCAGCCGCGGGCTCTTGCTCTATCACAGATTCTAGAGCAGCTCTATAGACCTTAGATTCTCTTAGCCCCTTTTGACCCAAGATCATCGATTAATGTATCGATTTACTTGTTTGTTTGTCTGGTCACCATAAAACAGTTGTCTTGCAGTGGATACCAGCCCACTGCGGTATCGAAGGGAATGAGTCTGCTGACTATATGGCTAAAATAGGGAGCTTCTATTTTACAGCTGAATGAGCAAGATCTGCGTTACCAAACCATACAGAAAATAATTAAAAGAAAGCTAATTAACTCCTTTTCCCAGGATCTTAGAGACGAAAATCGACGTAAGTACTGGTTTGACCTTTTGCATACTATTCCTGTGTGGCCTAGAGATAAGTCAGTGGCTCTCTTGCGGCTATACTCTGGCCATGACTGCCTTAGATAACATCTACACAAGATCAAGTTGGCTCCTGACAATTTTTTGCCAACTATGTGACTCCAAAGCTGAAATGGGCATGCATCACCTTTGTTCCTGAAATGCTCTACCCCCAGTTTCCCTCTGGGAACGTTACTGGATAGCTAGAAAAAAGTGGATGGATTACTTAAGACTCCTATATAACGAGCTGACCTACGCCTTCTGAAAATTGCCCACATTAGGCTTAACACAGCACTCCTTGGCGACACCGCTTGGCAGTCTTATTCTGCATTTTAAACCAATAAATTTGTTATTATGGGTGGTTGTGCCACCATAAATCGTTCTAATCATTCAAGAAATGGATTTAGAATGGCTAAATTCTCTAAAGATGAAGAAAAAAGAAGAAAATGGGTGATCAACATGCGACGAGATCCCGGATCGTCTGCTCAAATTTGCCTTGTAAGTTCGATTTTATTATTGAAAATTTTTACTGTTACCTTAGAAAATGCCTTTTTCTTGTAAGTTTATCTTTGTTATTTAATTTAAAATACCAAAGTTGTCCGTAGCTTGTTTAGTTTTGTTAAAACGCAAATGTTATGTTAAGAGTGCGTTTTGCATTATCGCCAAAGCTACTTGTTGTGTTTGTAAACAAAACCTTGTTCTTTAGCATTAAAAAATGTGTTTAAAAAAGCAATAGACAACATATATGTTAATAACTTTAATTAAGCATCTTGAATATTGTTGTATACCTACAATTATTTTCGCAATCATAATAAAATATTAAAGTTTGTCACTAATTACGTTTACTTTAACGAAATGTTAAAGTCGCGAGATTAATATGCCAAAGTAGCGAGAAGTGCGCGGAAGATAGCAACCCCATAGTTTCGGTTAGGGCAACTTTTCGAGACGTAAGCCGGCCTGTATTATAGGGGTTCTAGGATTACTGATTTCTACTTTACCCATGGGTTTCTTTTGTATTCTGGTGCCAGTTTTCCTGTACACTTGCCATTGGATATATATATATATATACACTATATATATGTTGTTACGAAATAATAACTTAATTTGATCTTGTATTGCATTCTTCGTCGTGAAACTGGTTTTACAGGCATAATAGCGACGTCCTAAAATAATGGTAAACTTGTGAAAGTAACCCCGTAGTCTTGGCGACCTTCGCGACAAATGGGGGCTTCTAGAAAATTCATGTCTCCAGACTCCCCTATGTTAATTAGGGAAGATTTTTCCAGAATATTCTGATGACGTCATTATCTCTATAAAAGCTCTTGTTTCTCTCCGCGTTGTTCAGTTCAGTGATAGACCTGGAAGCAGCGCGGTTAACTCTGTGATATAAACAGCGCTGTGCTTATTTATGATTTTTTTAGCACAGGTTACTGATTCTTGTATTATTTTGAGTTATTGGGCTGCGAGCCGTAGAATAAAGTGTTATATTTATTTATTGTGCTCATTTGGCTGCTCTAGAACACACCCACGTGGCAAATTTTGTAACATTGGTGTCAAGGAGTGGGGTCAGGTTATCTGTTTGAATGCCATTAACCAGAGCAGCCATGTACGACAAAATGGAAAAACTGTTTGCTATGATGTCCGATATGCATTCCGGTCAAGAGAGAATGGGAAACGAGCATGAAGCTCTAAGGAGAGTCATCGGGAATGGGCGATCAGGCGGGAAAACGGACCAGGATCCATTTTCACCGGCAGGAGGCTATATTTTTTTAATAAAATAAATTATTTTGATAGAATATGGGTCGAGCGAGTCACTGCTTTGCACCTGGATGTGACAGTGGATATCCAGAAGCCAGAAAAAGAAATGTATCGCTCGGGAAGAAAAATCCAACGTTATTTAAAGCTCCAAACAGCATCAATATAGCATCACCATAATATTTCTTTAATATGGCCCCTTATAAATGTATAACATAAAAAGTAACACTATGTAAATAGAAAACCTTTTGTGCATGTTAGTAGTAGTAAAATGCTAATATGAACACTTTAAAATTGGCATTTGGCCCAATAATCAAATTGAAACAGCAGTATAATACTTTGAAATTGTCCATTTTTAAAAAAATAATAACAGTTTTATGAATAATATTTTTCTGTTTATTAATTTAATTAGGGTGGGGGAGGGGATTTTATAATATATAAGAGATACACAAATGAATAGATATTTTTGGCATAAGTCTGCAAAACTTATACAGAAACAAATATTTTCAATTCAAAGTCTGTTTTTTTTTTTAAATACAAAATTTTTCAAAATTAAAGAAATATTAGATTTTTTCTGATATGTGAAAGCTTGCAAAACTGATGCAAAAGAGTCAATCACTGAATATGCGTGTATTTATTGAATTAATATTTCTTTTTTTCCTTTATGCTTTTTATGAAATTTTTTGTAGTACTGAAAAATGATATTGAAACTGAAAAGACATTGATTTTTATGTAATTTTTTGTGGTACTCAGGTCCTTATTATCGCACGGGCAAATCGGGACTTTGCCCAGGGCCCCCCAATTTCAAATCTTGTTCTGAAACATCCTTCTTTATATCAAAATTTTATGAAAAATAAAACAAATTTCATAGATGCCCCCCCCCCCCAAATTCATCAATTCTTGGGGCCCTTGTTGGTTATAATCAGGCTCTGGTGGTGCTGAAAAACGGCGTTAAATGATTTTCTCTTTCCATATTTGTTTTGGTTTTTTGGTTTAACTAACCAACTTTAAGACTAAAGACAAAAAAAAAATAATAATAATAATAACAAATAAAATATAATGTAGAAGAGCGGGTATATAAGAGGAATTTATAGCCTGAAAGAAGACAGGGAATATTTTTTAATTTTTAGCGAATTGCTACCAAAAATATTTGTCAAAAACTGATCTATTATATCGTTCGCATGCAGTTTTAAAGAGAATTTATTTAAATTATTAATTAATTTATTAAATTTTCAAACTGATGTTACATAGTTATAATTAAGTAATATAGAAACAAAATTATTATATATGCATATTAATTATCATATTTATTTATTCAAATGTTAGTGTATACTTCATGAAATTTCAGCATAAATGAATAAATCCCAATTAGAGAAGCATTAAATCGTGCGCGATGTTGTTTTCCGCTACCGTCAATAGATGGCGCAATCAATGGTAGCTGCAGTTTCGTCGGCAATTCTCATACTGCGTAGTTGGTCCAAGTTGGATAACAAGTCGATGTTTCTCCTCCCGAGCTTCATGGAAACGAGATATGATCAGGGCAAGAGAGTCTAGAAGAAAAAATGCGTTCGGGACAAGAAGAAATGAAGACTCAAATTTAATGTATGCACGAAATGATTGAGAGATTCGAAGAGGAAGTCGAGGGAGTACGAAGCGAAATGCAATGACAGATCGGCGACGTACAAGAGAAAATCGAGGGAGTGCGAGGCGATGTGCAAGGACAAATCAGCGATATTGAAAAGAGACTTCCTGATCTGGAGATGAAGCCAAACAATATTTTGGCAAGTGCAGAAATTATTAAATCTAGACCGACTGTGAGACATTTAACATATGACGGCCAAACATCTTGGACTGTTTTTAAGACTCAGTTTGACATTGGAGAGAGTTGGTCTACAAATGGATGGACGGATAGCTTCAAAGCCAGTCAACTTGTGGCCACTCGACAAGGATGAGCTGCGGAGATTCTGCTAGGAATACCAACTGACAAGTTGAACGACCTAGCGACCGTCGAAAAGGCTCACGAATCTCGATTTGGAGATAGCCATCTTACCCAGTTTTATAGGACTGAATTGAAAGCAAGACGGCAGAGGCCTGGAGAAAGCCTAAAAGTATTAGCCGCCGATGAAGAGCGATTAATGAGCCTAGCTTATATATACGCGGAATGTCGCCGAGATGTTCGAGAAAGTTTAGCAGCCCAGTACTTCGTCGACGCTATCAGAGATGAAGATACACAATAGTCTACGAGACTGGTGGACCCAAAAGATTTGAAGGCAGCTCTGGCGTATAGCATGAAATAAGAAGCTGCGAGAGCCGTTTCGAAAACATTCAGGCATATAAGGTCCATATCCAGGCATGTAAGGTCTATGGATATAGAAGGGAATGCCACCAAAAAAGAAGATGGTCATATATAATCTGGCTCAAGTATATGTACGTATTTTTAAAATTCAATGTTGAAAGTTTTGAAAATATTTTATGTTGCAAAAACGCAATAGCGGTCAAAATAGGCAGACTCTGATCATACTTAGATGGGGTCCGGGAACAAGAGGTTATTTTGGCCCACTATACTATTACAGGCATTTAACTTATTTTTGATTGTTTTCTATTCTCCCAGCATAAATGTAAAACATTTTTAAATGATTCTAAAATTGAATTAAAAATTACCCATGTATTTATACTCATTTAGAACAAGACTATGCATTTAAAACTGATTTTAATATTTTTTAATCCATTTGTATTTTTAGGGTATGCGTGCGTCAAGTTTCACATACAGAAAATTTACCTAGAAAAGAAAATTTCAAAATTTTTGATACAAAAAAATTTTCTTCATCATAATATAAAAAATGCTAACTAATGGATATTTTGTGATAAGTACGTAGGCCTAAGTTTTTAAAAACGTTTTAATTGCTTATTTATTGATCCATGTTTTAGAAACTATTATCATTGAATTAGAAGAATGGAAAATGTCTCTAACACTTTTTATTGTTACACAATTATGATATAGATATTATAAAGGAAATTTAGCTTGAAAATTATTATTGCAGCATATATAAATTTAATACATTAAATCAAGAGATTTGGGAGGCCCTTATTTTTCAGGGGCCCCGGGCTACTGCAGGGGTGATAATCAGACTCTGAATTTTTTTTTAAATGGTTGGTATGGTATAGTAAAGGGGACCCCGAAGTAACCCAGTGCCCGGGCCCCATCTAAATAGGATCAGTTCTGAACCTCTCTTTCCTTCTTTTTCTGTGATCTTTCTGACAGAGTGGTAATTCTACCAATAATACTGAGAAAAAAAGGATGTATAAGGTCAGGCTTTAGACAAGGCAAAGCCCCTTCTCTTGTCTTCTTCCCTCACTTGTGTGCGTGTGGTGTGTGCCGCCTGTGGGGGGAGGGACTAGGTGTTCGTTATCAATTCCAGTTCAATGCTTGGAGTCAGAAAAGCAATTGCACCACGTGATCCATCGCCGGCAGTGATGACGTGGCAAAAGTAGCTCCCAAAAATGCGCTACAAACTACTGATTTTTTGTAGCGCGCTACATACTACCAGGGTGTCAATGATTTAAATCAGTGATTTTAATCATGATTTAAATCAGGAATGCTCAAACTCTGGCTCACAGGCCATTATTGGCTCATGACTCCTGTTCCATTTACCCGCCAACCCAGTTGCACATTGAAAAACACAACCAGCAATCCATCAATTCAGTTTTTAAGGAAAAGAATTAATTGTGAAAATGAACGTATTTCAATATTTTATTTTAATTTCATGAACATGAAATTAAAATGACAAAATTCTGTTAAATTAGTCTGTTCGAATGACAAAATTCTGTTAAATTATAACAGAAAATATTCAGTTATAATTTAATAATGGACTTTTATCAGTTTTATCATATTTATAATGAACTTTTATCAGTTTGTCTATCATATTTTCAAGAACTTTTATTTCATATTTGAATGCCTCCAGTGTTGTGACTGTGAGCGTTTTAGTCCATAATGTTTGATTGTCATAACTGCACAAAAAATTGAGTTAAATTAACATTTTTTTTTCTTTCTTTTAGTAAAAAATGTACCATGCTATTTAAAAAAAAAAACATTCAACTACTCAATTTTTTGTTTAGTTATGATTAATTGAACTTGTTGCGGACATGACAAATGCTCTAAATACTGTAGAATCACCCTGTTGCATTTCCTATGTGTGGCATCATATTTTCAAGAACTTTAAGTTTCAAAGAAACTTAATGGGTTGGCAACAAAGTAATTGCGTTTTTCCGTATGTCAATATTTCGCCTGGCCAAAACTACTGAAGTTAATTATGCGAAATTTGGCACGTACGTGAGTTCTTCAACATAGGTGCTAGATCAGAGAGCATTTTGCAAAATTCGTAGTCTTAGGGGGGGGGGGGGGTAAGGGGCCAAAAAGTCCTTTTCACATATCCCGCGTGATCTCAAATAAAAATAGAGATATCCGTGAAATTCTTTCTGTAAAATGCAGTAGTCACGAATACCTAAAAATTAATTTCAGGACATTTTTAATATTGTCCTCTAAGGAGGATAGAAGCGAAAAAAGGGGGAGGGTGGCCATCTTTTATGGACGAAAAAAAATACTGCCAGTGAAATTCTTACTTTAAAATGTAACAAATATGAATCGTATGTTCAGGCACAGCTTACCTGTAATTAAAAACTTGTTGAAAACTTATTTGCTTGAATTTTATACAAGAAAACGCAATTACCTTGTTGCCAACCCAATACATAAATACATATTTGTATTTGTGTCATAACATCCATCAATTAGTCTTTAAGACTAATTGATGGTACATAAGTTGAAAGAGGTTGTGCATAATACTATTATTGTTACTACATTCCATTAACATACTTGTAAAGTTTTATTTCTGAAATCTTCACTTTTAAATTTGTAAAGTAAGTCTGTAGGGAAGAAGGGGGGAGGGGCACAGTAGGGAGATAGCTATTTTCCTATGATTCAAAAGCTCAAAAAAAAAAAAAAAAGTGTATGCGTGTAATCTTTACACGCGATTGAAGTAAAACTTCTTTTACGTTTACGACACATATCACTGAAATGATTAAACTTAAAATAAATATCATATTATAATTTAATTATATTTATTATTCATGTACTTTACAAAGATTATATAAATGTTATATTCATATTATTCATTGGAAATAGGTATTTGGATGTCATCATAATTTTTTATGTATGAGATTATAGGTTTGTGGTAATTATAATGTGAAACTGTGAAACAAAAATTTAACTCTCTAAATTTGCTAATTTTCTTGAAAGTACAGCATCTATCGTTGTACCGAAACGCGTTGTTGATTGAAGTCGAGAAGTATTCATAGTTAGATCAAAATTTCTTTTAAAAAATCAACTAACGACTGAGATTCTTGAGAGCGAAAATTAACATTAAAATCTCCAGTAAGAATCATCGGTCATTCATGATAATTACTTAGAATCCAGGAAGTGTCCATGTTGTAGTATTATTCTTTAACTGTTTTCGTATACCATTGTTCCGTCTGTAGGTTGGGTATGAATGGGGGGGGGGGATGTCCGTAGTCTAGTATTATAGTTTAACAGTGTTCTTTAATTGATGTTTTCCTCTGTTTGTGGGGTTCGAATGCAGGTAGTGTAATTTTTGTTGTGTTTTTCTATCACAGTGTTCTTAAGCGCTGATTTTGTCTGATAGTAGGTTTTGAATTATTATTCTGTATCCATGTTTTTAAACTGCAGGTTCTGTCCATTGTTTGGGATTGATAGCAGCCAGGGTCCATTTCTTATGTACTAACATTTCTTAAAATACATCTTTTGGGCAAAATAATAACAGACACGACATACATAATATTTAGGAGTTTAATGGCCTAACGGCCAATGCATTTGACAAATAATAATTTCACTTGACTTCGAAACTATTGCCTATATTCACTACGAAATAGTATTATAAGACAATTATGTAATTAAAACACATCTGAAACCAGTAATTACTATATATCACGCTCATAAGTCTATGTATTTAATTTTTTGAAGTTTTGATAATTCAAGGATCTCCATTTACTTCGCCTCGATGGAAATACAAACAACCTGAGATGCGCAGTTACCCAGTGTGCATAGCGCCATCTGTTTGCAACAATGGCCTTATCCAACTTTCTAAGCGAAGTGTCCCCTCTATAAATTTACCTTCGTGGGATCGAAGTATGATCCTCCAACAGTGTTCTTAGACGAAAATTTCCCTCTGCTGTTTAGGTACATTTGCAGCCACTGTCCCTTTAATTGTGGTGTTCCACCTCCTTGTTCTTAAACGATGTTCTGTCTTGAAGTTGGGTTAGAATCCAGGAAAAGTGTTCTTAAACTGAACCAACTGCTCCAACTACTTTTCCGGTTCGATTGCAGACAGGTTCCATTTCTTTGTGCTTTTCCAAAACCTTGTATATTATTCATCTAAAAATAAGGATTATCAACAACCTCTGTGAGGTTGGGATTACATGTAAAATATTATGTTGGATGTACCGTCAAAACGCTTATTGATATATGAATAAAGATTGATGTCGCAAAGAAACGGTGAGAAATCGCCGTTTCTTTCCCTAACAGGTTCCCCGTATTTTTACACGATGAATTTCGTATCAAGAGTTAATCAAAATACTAACCCAGCTCTATATCTAAGCGGACGCCAAATATTAATCACTGCACCAAGTCGTTTATTTTAAAACGCGTATGGCATTTGTATGTTCATCCAATACCACCACGGCAGTAATAATTCTATGTCTGAAAATAAGTACTAGCCACAATCTAATGATACACAATAGAGAAAATAAACGTTAGACCTCTTAAAAACAATTTAATTCAAAAGTTATTTCCCCACGGAAATCTTCACAAACCAGTGGCGGCCCGTGGTCAAAACTGTTAGTGCAGCCGGAAGCATATGAGCCCCCCCCCTCCTCCGGACAGGAATGGAAAATCTTTGTTACTGAATTCGAAAGCTGGCGGATTAAACCCTCACCGAGGGAAAAAAAAAAAAAATTACATGAAAAATGTAAGAGATCCTATTTTACTTCCATAAAATGGACATAAATGTCAACCAGCCGCTCTTATTCTCAAAATTGCATTAATCCGTGTCTGATTCGAAGTTTCCTTAGAATTTTCTTTTGTAATGATAACTTGAGAAGAAAAGAAAAAAAAAAAAAAAAAAAAAAAAAAGAAAACTTACTTATTTTTTATAAGTCAAACCAATCCTCCTTTCTTTTAAACTTGCGAATCGGTCAGTGATGTCCATAAAAAGGCGTTGTTTTAATTCAGATATCAATAATTTTAAAAGCTCTTTAAAATTTCCCATGTTTAAAGAATTTTCTCGCTCGCCATGTCCTCTAAATGCCAGTTCTTGCTTAGTTAAAAACACTACTGCTTTGATGGGTAATTGTCCATTCATAAATGGCTATGCAGGCTTACCTTCTTGATAAATTCAGCAATATAAAGTCGAGAGTTTTCCGAACATATATTCTCCTTACCCCTCCCTCACTTCTCGAGCCAATCAGTTAGTCTAATTCACAAGTGCAGCCGTCGTTAGAAAATCTTTCATCAGCTGTATCTTACATACTCCCTATGCCGAAGAGACTGCTTACGTAGTCGTTGCCATGGCAACGGTGCTGCCAATTTCTTTATCAGCTATGAGGGCTGTACCAAGACTCACAGTTGAATTGCGGGAAGATTAAAGGGCTTTTTTTCTGAATGAGCGATCCGGCAGTTACTACAATACGTGGTTTTTTTTTTTTAATTTTACCATAGAAATTCTATAATTCTAATCTGAATTTAAGAAAGTTAGTAGAATAAATTATTTTAAAGTATGTGCTGATAATTTCAAGTGCAGCCCGGCAGTACTTGCTGTATCCCACGAGCCGCCACTGTCACAAACTCCTCAGAGAGTATAGAATTTTACAACTAGTTGCCATCGGCAAAACGAGATATTTAAATACATATTTTGTGGATAACGTTGCCATCTCAAGAAAAACTAAATAATGATAATGCATTTTCAACAATGAAATCAGTGAAAGGAGCGAGCGGTCGAAAATGTAGGATTTTCCGCGGTTCTTCTTTTTCAGGCACGCTTGCCGTGGAGTAGATGACATATACGTCACTTCCTTTGCTGAGCGTCACTTCCGTCAGAAAAAAAAAAATCTGAGTTACCCCCTAGTCGCAACTAAGTTTTACTTAAAAAAAAAAAAAAAAAAAAAAAAAAAAGAAAAATATTCCATAATTTAGTTAAGTACTATTGAAACACTGTGGAAACTAGTCACTGTCATAATTCATTTTGTAAGGAAGTTGCCGGAATTTTAGTTTCTACTATCACAGTGTTGGGAAAAATCAGAGAAGTTTTACTTTTGTGGATTTGAGCACACACACACACAGTAAATTATTATCCAGCAATCTATATCTTTAATTTAATTTAAACAAACCTTCTTATTTGCATGCATGTAATAATCTTCATTTTATTGTTAAATTTTGTACAACTTTTGAGTTTGTATTTAAAAAGACTTTGTTAGGGGTACAGTGTCCAACTGTATATAAACTTATGGTTTGTTATAAACTTAGGGCAACCGGGGCCCCCACATTAAACATTGTTAAGCAAAATTTCCTACAAACACCGAATAATTAAAAAGTAACGTCACGATTTTTATCCCCAAAGGTTTTGCATACAAAACAACTGGTTCTTGCACATTACTGGCAGTGAATGTGATACCTTGTGAGCAGGGGCATAGCCAGAAATTTTTCATGGGGGGGGGGGTTAGGACTACTGCAACTCACATATATGAATACATGTGTGTGATAAGGGAGTGAAGAATATACATTTTGTAAGGCAAAAAATTCCTCATGGGGGGGTTATGACCCTCCTAACCCCCCCTTGGCTACGCCCCTGCTTGTGAGCCATATCAAGGTTATATTAAGAGCCTAGAGTTTCTAAGTTCCTTAATAAAATCGGACCCTGGACCACTAGGCTCTGTTAACGTAAAACCCACTTCACCACACAGTTAGTCAAAAAAATTCCTTTTGTTTGAAAAATTATTAGTGGACGCCAATTTGTTTGTTGCACCAGAGCATCCACACCTTGCAAACTTGACCGACACAGCTCTCATTTCCAGTCGACTTTTGATCTTATTCAATGATAAAATGAACTTTTGCTATCAAACATTGTTGAGCGAAGAATTTTTCCAACTTACATTACTTAAATGTGTTTCATCGTTATAGGTATTTTTAAAGCTTGTTATTTAAAAACTGCTTACATATTAGCTGTGTTGACTATCTCAACTTTTAATTAACTGTAGTAATAGTAATGTGTTGCATAATGCACCTGATTTCGTATGTTTTACTCATTGTCCCACTATACCCCAATCCTTGTCCCGTTGTGCCCGCAAAGGGTCACAATGTGACACATTGAGTATGTTTTGAAAATTAACTTTTTTCAAAGAATAAAATAAAATCTGAAGAAAAAAAAATTACAATGGAAGTTAAGAGTTGGTAAAATATAGTTCTGCATTTAATTTTTAGTTTTAATTAAAAGAAAGGAAATATTTTAAAGCAAGTAAAAATATTGTAACACAATGCTCCCCTCTCTTCGATATAATCAGTGAATTTTGCTATGCTTCCAAAATTATCCACTTGGGACAGAATTATTTTATTTGTATACCAAAGAAACCTTTTATTTACAGATTTATACTATTACTAGAAATTTACCAGTTGCCCATACATTTTATACAGACCATTTAAACTTATCTTTAAACTATCTAATCTAATAAATGACTTCATTAAAAAAATCTGATTTAAATAAAAAGAATCCGATTAATTGGATTTTTTTACACCCTGCATACTACACTACTTTTTTAAAAAAGTAGTGCGCTACACTACTGTTAGGGAAGTAGCTGTACCAATTAAAGTTATACCTGTCTCGCTATGTCTTTAATCTTTTGACATGTACTTTTAACCTTGTTTACTTTCGTATTGGCAAATTGCTGATTTGATTCTACCGGCTGCCACCTGTACGCACCTTCTACTCTCATTGCCTGAAATGCATTGCGTCATGGCAAACGTTCTGTTCCCGCTGGTTTGGTGTGTTTGTTTTACTCCTTGGTTCTTTTTAGCATTCATCTTTCATTTCCGAAAACATGTAAATTTTATATGTTTAAAAGGAAGATGTGACCGACGATCTTGGCCTTTTGATGTATGTTGTTGCAAACAGTCGTGTGGACTGTCCTGTGAGGAGTAGTTGCTTTCTTTTTGACTTATTTATCAGTTATTTTAATAAAAAGCTTTTAATTAAAACCTGTCTGTTTAAATGCAGGAATTTACACTGCTAATTTTTTTTTACTCTGTTAAATGTTAGAAGACAGAGGTGTTAATTTTTAAACCTGTAATGGGTCCCTTTTTAAAACCCAATTCTGTAGTCTAACAGAAGAACTACGAACTATAAAAAAAGGTAGTGACTACTGTAGTTTCGCTACTTCCCAGCCCTGGACACACTGTATAACCTTTATACTATAAAGGATGAATCCCCATATGATTTCCCCTTAGGAGCAACAAGTGCACGCCTGTGTACAGTTACGGTTCAGTAGGCAACTGCAACCATTTTTCCAAGTAGGGATTAATCATCTTATTTCAGGGGATAAATGTATTAACACTTCCAGAGAAATAACTAATAATTCCAGTGAAATAACTTAAATTTTTATTACATGCTTTTCATTTTGAATTGCTCATGTATGACTTCCTCTAGCATTATATAAAATGATGATTTTAGTCTCCTCTAGAAAAATTAATTTTTCTGTTGCAAAAATTAAAAGTTCTTTTAACAGATACCTTTAGGAATATTCAAAGAGGAAATCAAGGTACAACAATGAATCTCATTTTCCTTTCTCAGAAAAAGCGTTATAATACATGTTACACACATAATGTTTTGCTCAATGTGCATACAAAGATGGGTGTTCCTGTGTTCATTTTCTTTTAAAGAACTACTCCCAACATATATCGCACATGTAACATTTTCACCTCATAGATTATAAAATATTTTTCGAAAGAAAAATTTGATATGCATGTAAAATATTAAATATCAACACATACAGTTTTCTCCTGTATGCACATGTAGATGTTTATTCAAGATATGAGATAATTCTTTCTGACATATCACACACATAAAGTTTCTCACTTGGGTGGTAACGAAGATGTCTATTCAAATTTCTTTTATCAGAAAAGCCTTTCTGACATATTTCACACACAAAAGGTTTCTCTCCCGTGTGCACACGAAGATGTGTATTCAAGTTTCCTTTCTCAGAGAAGCCTTTCTTACATATGTTACATACATAAGGTTTCTCTCCTGTGTGGTAACGAAGATGTGCATTCAAGTTTCCTTTCTCAGAGAAGCCTGTCTTACATATGTTACACACATAAGGTTTCTCTCCTGTGTGGTAACGAAGATGTGCATTCAAGTTTCCTTTCTCAGAGAAGCCTTTCTTACATATGTTACACACATAAGGTTTCTCTCCTGTGTGGTAACGAAGATGTGCATTCAAGTTTCCTTTCCGAGAGAATTCTTTTTTACATAAATCACACAAAAAAGGTTTTTCTCCTTTATGGACAGCACAAATATGCACATTCAAATTTTGTTTATGAGAAAATCCTTTCTTGCATATGTCACACACATAAGGTTTCTCTCTGGTGTGCACACGAAGATGTTTATTCAAGTCTCCTTTATCAGAGAATCCTTTCGTACATATGTCACACATAAAAGGTTTCTCTCCTGTGTGGGTACGATAATGTCCATTCAAGCTTCCTTTCTGAGAGAAACCTTTCTTACATATGTCACACACATAAGGTTTCTCTCTGGTGTGCACACGAAGATGTTTATCCAAGTCTCCTTTATGAGAGAATCCTTTCGTACATATGTCACACACAAAAGGTTTCTCTCCTGTGTGGGTACGATAATGTCCATTCAAGCTTCCTTTCTCAGAGAAACCTTTCTTACATATGTCACACACATAAGGTTTCTCTCTGGTGTGCACACGAAGATGTTTATCCAAGTCTCTTTTATGAGAGAATCCTTTTGTACATATGTCACACACAAAAGGTTTCTCTCCTGTGTGGGTACGATGATGTGCATCCAAGCTTCTTTTCTGAGAAAAACATTTCTGACATACGTCACACGCATAAGGTTTTTCTCCTGTGTGGCAACGAAGATGACTATTTAGGTCTCCTTTACGCAAGCAATGTTTTTGACATATGTCACACACATAGGGTTTCTCTCCTGTGCTCATGCTAAGGTGTCTCTTGACAGTGAGCTGTGTAGAAAAGTTCTTCTGACAACCGAGCCCACTCAAACATTCGCTCGCGTCCATAGTCACAAATGTTAAAAAGTGGATGCCAGGTGAATGCTTTTCTGCAAGTATCACTGTCGCACGTTTTCACAACCGTAGGACAATTAATAAAAATGACTTACTGCAGATGATCTTACGATGAATGACTATATGTCAAATACAAAACTTCTCAGGCCAAGAAGAAATTATAAATGAACTGGCAATCTGTAAGAAAATTAATGAAACAATTTTAATGGAAAGAAAATAAAATTATTGTACAAGTATAAATCTGCTTAAAATTAGGTAACAAAATGAATAACATTAAGTTATGAAATCAGCTTCACATTAAAGTAACCCTGAGTGCTTTAGATTAAAAGTTGCGAATCATAAAATAGAGCTGTCCAAGATATTTCACGGTCCTTTCATTTTCTATATTAAAACATACAAGAATTAAAAAAAGAAAGTTTTTGTTTTACTCTCCCTGAAATTACAAAATCATTTGATTTTTTTTTTGAAGTACTGGTGTTCAATCGCATATTTTAGCATCGACATAACTTGTCTACATGATTTGTCATGGCGAGGTGCTTTTCAAAAAGGTAGAGCGAGCAGATGATAAAATGTTGAAAGTGATCAAGGGCTGCAATGTTTGATGATTTATTGCCAAGTTTGACACCAAAAAATTAGTCCTCACAACTGAACCAAGCTTGGCGATATCTTCCAAATTATGCCAGAAATTGGCAGACATGACAATTTATTATTTAGGAGGAGATGTCTATATATAGTCAATAACTAGTATATATACTAGGATGTATCGGAAAGAAATTTTTTCGAAATTCGCTTACCCTTACTGCTATTTTTTGACCAAATTGGCTCAATAAAAAGTGTGCCAAATTTCAATACCATTGGTTAAGGTGTTCAGTTGCCGCTTTGGACTGAAAGTTTGAAAAATTGAAAAAAGGCAACTTTTTAAAAAATTTCTAAAAAGCATACTTTTTTTAAATTTTCTTGTTCCTACCAATTTAGTTTACCTTTACTGAGTCAATAATAAGCGTGTAAATTTTCAGCTCGATAGATTAGTATGTTCTGTTGACGCAATGAGTCTAAAATTTGAGAAAAAGTGCAAAAAAAGAGTAAATTTCCCTCACACTTTTTAGAGACATTTCATTCCTCTAGTATTAATATTCTGTGCTTACATCAAGTCTCAATAACATACGAAATGTGCTTATAATAGCCGTTAATAAATGACGCTATAATCGCAAGCCTCTATATTCTGCCGATCTGACTCCTTGTGACTGCATTCTGAGGGCACACTTAAGGACTATGTCTACCAAAAGAATTATATACTTATAAATAACGATGTCTATCAATTTTGTCTTACAGCCCTAGCTGCTACGTGTTGTGCACGTGAAGTGGGAAGGTGTTGGGGGTTCCAGTCCCACTTGTCGAATATTTTTCAGCATGAAATCCATACATTTATAATTTTTAACGTAAAAATTTCAATTTTTAATATTAAAATTACATTTATGAGCCCTCTGTCCTTAAAGAAATACCGGGAATGCATTTGTCCGGATTAAAAAGCACTGTCTATCTGAACTCTCCCAATAAGCTAATTTGCTTGAATTTTTGTTAAGAGCTTGAACTATCAATTAGTGTGGTATATGAATCTGTTCAAATTCGGGCATTACAGGATGTGATGATTAATTTTATTTTTCTTTTGCGATTGATATCTCTGTATGCCGAAGGATAGACATTTTGAAAAAATTGCTGGACACAAGGGTATATTGAAAAAACAGGATGCGTCCAGCAAATTAAAACCTTGATTTTAAAATTTAAAATTGAAGTTCAATAGAAGAATGCAGCAAACGATATGCTTATTATGTTGCACACGCTTTATAAAATGATACAGAATTTTTGAAATAGTAGTTACAAAAGGTGTTAACAGTGGCGCTGCACATCGTAAAGCTCGTATTACCATGTATCAGTATAATCGTTTTCAACAAGGAGCCGCAGCACAAGTTTTTCAAAATGTCGATCGTTCGTCTCATCATACAGAGATGTCACAAGCAAAAGAAAAATGAAATTAGTCATCGCATCCTGTAATGTCTGAGTGGGAATGAATTCATATGCCGCACTAATTGACAATTCAAGCAACATTAGCGTATTGGGAGTTTAGGTAGACAGTGCCTTTCAATCCAGAGACAAATGCATACTCAGAGTTTCTTTAAACAGAAGGCACTATATGTAATCTTACTGTTAAAGGCGAAATTTACTGGAACCCCAACAACCTCCCTATTGTGAAGTTATTGAGTGTAGAGTTAAAATTAAGATTGAAAGGCGTTGTGTGATAATGCAGGTTCGATGCAGTTAGTTGCAGTAAAGAAAAAGACATTGAATGCTTAAAACTATTTATTTAAAAGGTACTATTGAACATTATTACAACGGGCGGTATAAAAATACTCAGCGAAATAAAAATACGTCCTATATGGACAATAAAATTAAGATGTAATGAATTAAAAATTACGCCAGCAGAGAATTACACATTGGCGAGAACAACAACTTGGCTGAGATCAATAACGCCAATTCTGGAGCAACCCTAAAACTTAATCCAGTAAAATTAAAACGACGTGATCGCGAGCCAATAATTTTAAAGATGAGGCAGGGCAAGTAAACTATAACTTACGCCAGCAGGATGCCAAGAGGGGAATCAAAAAGTTTGTCACGGTTGCAAACTGACGTAATGCAATCTATTTTTAGCTCAGAACGACGCCACCAGGTCTGAAGGGACAATATACAATTAAGAATAATGCATACGGGAAAAGCGAATATACAGATTTAAAAGCCGAAATGGCAGAAAAATGAGAACAGAAAAGATTTAGTATTCTTGATTTTGAATAGATTACATTAAAGAAAGCCAAAGTAAATGATTATTAAAATAGATATGTGATCTCCATCACACTCCCCCTCATGTGCACAATGGGTCACAGCTAGAGCTGTAAGACAAACTCTATCGACGATCATTATTTATAAGTATATAATCATTCTTTCGGTAGACATACTCCTTAAGTGTGCCCTTAAGAAAGCAGTCACAAGGAGTCAGATCCGCAGAATAGGGACACTTGCAATTACAGCGCCATTTGGTAACGGTTTTTGAAAACACATTTCTTACATTATTTATGATACTGAGACTTGATATACACACAAAATACTAATACTAAAGGAATGAAATGTCTCTCAACAGTGTCAGCAAAATTTACGGTTTTTAGTTTTTCTTAAACTTTAGGCCCATTGCATCAACTGAACATATTAATCTATCAAGCTGAAAATTTACACACTTATTATTGAGTCAATTAAGGTAAATTTTATTGTTAGGGAGAAGAAATTAAAAAAAAAATGTATTTTAGAAATTTTTCAAAATGTTGCTTTTTAAAAATGTTTGAAACTTTTAAGTCCAAAGCGGCAACTGAAGACCTTAATCGAGATGAAATTTAGCGCTAGTTTATTTATTGGGCTAATTTGGACAAAATAATTCTAAGGGTAAGCAAATTTCGAAAAAAAAGGTTTTTTGATACACCCTAATGTATATGCCTGACAAAGATTATAAAAGAGTTTTAGTAGGAGATTTGTACTTGGATTTCAGTTCTGAAAAGTGTTTTATGACACAAGAAAGGCAAACACGGCACACTCATGAATAATGATACTCTTTCCAAATAGTATTTATAAAGGGTATAGTTAGAATTTGTCTCACAAAGATTGTTAATCAGTTTTACTCATTGGCGTAACTGTCCTGCTTTTCTAGGGTGGACTACAGCCCCCTTTATCTCTGTCCCTTTTAGTATGTCATATGTAAGATAGTAAATTATTATTAATTAGTATTAGTTTATTATAAGTACAACAGTGGCAGGTACTTAGCCGGGGGAATGCAATTATGAGTTGCAATGCTGGGGGCAGTGCCTCCCCCACTCCCAAAACCTGTTTGGAGCCTCCCCTTTCGTAAATATATTACCCCACTCCCAAATTTGGAAAATAGACAGAAAATAAATTTGAGAAACTAAATAGGCTGAAGTCAATTTCAAAAGTTAAGAGATTTTTTTAAGTGTTCTTAAATCCTGCATTACAACCACTGAAGTATGTACGACAGTGTGCATTTTCAACATTAAACCTAGTTTTATAACTCCAATGATTATTGATGTGACATGATCGATAAGAAGGTATTGTCTTACTTGCATTTAATCAAGATATTGTTAAAAATCTCAGCCTACATAATTTTGTTAACCGGTTTCTCAATATATGCAAGCAAATGTCGTGTGTATCTAGCTTTGAACAAACAAAAATTATAATAAATTAAGTATTGAATGTTTAATACATTTTTACTTGTGAAGTATCAAATTTAGATTTTAAAACAAAGGGAGTGTTTTCAGGAACATACTTATAAAAGAAGAAAAAGTCACATTATCAAAATAATAATAAATAAGTAAATAAAATAAATAAGATTGAAGGAAAATAATGTGCGGCATTACTTACCACAGCGGAAACTAAAAGATAGATTTAATATTTAATGACAAAATAGAACTAAAGGCAAGTTCTGTCCGTTTTTCGTATGTTAATATTTTGCCTAGCCAAAACTATTGAAGATAATAATATGAAATTTGGCATGTAGGTGAGGTTTTTTAGCATACGTGCAAGATTGGAGAGCATTTTCCAAAATTCGTAGCTTACGGGGGATGGGGGGGGAAACGTTCTTTTCACATTTCATTTATCTTGTGTGATCTTAAAGAAGAAAAGAGATCCATCAAATTCTTCTTGCAAAATACAACACTCACGAATACCTAAAAATCGATTTTAGAGCATTTTGAATATAATCCTAAAAGGAGGGTAGACATAAAAAGGGGGAGAGTGGCCGTTTTTCTGGAAAGAAAAAAATATATATACAGATTTTTTTATAGATAAAATTCCAGCCTTAAAATTTAACAAATATGAGACTTAGTCACAGTTTGTTTGCAATTCAATTCTTGTTTAAAATTTATTTGTTTGAATTTTATGTAAGAAAAAATATTTTCCCATTCACCTAATAGTTATAAAATTAAATTAAGAACGAAATTCAATTAAAATATATAGTAGTGGCAGAAAATCCTGAACACACTCAATATTTTTACCTATTTTTTTGTGGTCGACTGAATTTTTCATTATGAAATTATAGTAATTTCTTAACTACTGTTAGTGATTCTAATTTGTTTTCAATACTTTCCAACAAGCCTGAAAAGTGTTCATGATTTAGGTTTTTCTGTCTGCTCGTGGTCTAAAAGCCGTAAAAACAGAGGGTGTTACACATTTTTAGAATGATTTCGAGGCCTTATAATTGATGTTTAAAATTTTAAACGCTAATATATGATGATGTTTAAAATAATATCGACCATTGTCAGCGGTTTTTAACAGTTTTTTTATATTTAAACTCAAGCCTGTACATTTACTAAATGTTTAGATGGTAAGTTGTTGGATTATCTTAGAATAAAATTAGAACCAGCCACTTTTTTCTTAACCAGTCTTTTTTCTTTCACCAGTGAATTTGGTTAAAATATTTGACCATACAGGGGAAAAAAAAATCACAAGTGGTTTAACTTTTATTATATAAAAATATTTTGGAGCATCACCCTGCTGTAGTTAAGCAGAAAAAAAATTTGTACTTATAGCATTTATAAATTTTTAGAAAAAAGAGCCTGAAAATAGCAGATTTTATTTGAACTAGATAAGCCAGTTACAGTACCTTCAAAACTTCTAAATTCTGAATTCTAATGGCTTAGGTTAAAAAAATGAACAATTTTTTTATGAGGGGAGGGGAGGAAGAAAGCATTTCTTAGAAGGGTTTTTTTTTTAATTTTATTAAAATATATTTATATTATTATTATTATTATAATATTTATTAACTTTTATATTTAAAATTTTATTTTATTATAAAATTTTAAATATAAAAGTTAGATTGCTCTTTTTGTCTGATGTTCGAAAGAAAGCACAAAAACACATGGCATTTGTAATTTGAATGCCAGATTATGCATTCGATTTCTCCACCTACCACCGAAGACCATCGGGCACATGTGGTAATGTGCGCACCTTAATGGCTCCAAAAGTCCTTTGCCCAGTTACCAGCAGCTTTCGAGGTGTACCGGCGTTCAGAAATCTCCAGAACGTCTGATGAGGGTCTAAGTAAATATATACATACAGAGTCTGAATATAGCACTTTTTGACTTTTGTGATCCTATATATTGATGGCTCGAATTTTATGCCCCAAATTTTTGGCCTATTTCTGCATGTGTGACCAGGGCACGAGCCCCAAGTGCCAGTGCAATAGTCAGGGCCTGCATATATATACAGTGTGCCTGCTGTAATAATTTCTAAATGGCAAGAGCTGTAGTGATAAAAATAGGGCCTATGTACAGTAAAGTCACTGTGGGCTACTCAAGGAAACCACTTACAGCGACACTTGTAGGATAAATTTGGAGTTAATATTCTTATCTCAAAAACTGTCCGAGATACACGAAAAATGTCAACTGCAAAGTTGTTCAACATCATCTATTAAGAAAGAAAAGTTACCTTCGCTGATTAGTTCACTCACTAATGTTGCAGATGGAAGGCATAAAACACACATTTGTTTTTCGAATTTTCCAAAACTGCATTTGCCTAACATGAAGCTCATTTATCCTCCTTCATACTAAAAGTGTTCTCTGCCAGCAACAATACACCGAAACCACCAAAACTTCTGAACAGACAGTTTTCAGTGTTGCATCTAGGAGGGAGGGGGGGGGGGGCTTCACTCGCCCTCCTCCCTAAGCAAAAAACATTGCTTTAGAGAAACATTTTGCTTCCTTGCACATTTTACTTATGTCAAATAAGCTAATAGTAGCCATTAGCCCTTCCTACAGCAAATTACGTTGGTTTAATGTCATATTTTTCTTTATTGTACATATTGTTTAGGTCAAATAAGTTTTATCTTAGAAATTAGCCTCTACACCCCCCCCCAAAAAAAAAAATTGACACTTTATTTTATGGCGGTTAAAGACTAAAATGTTGTTAAAGATGAAAATATTGTAAAGTAATTATAATAAGTGAGAGAAATACTTAAATTGCTAAAAATTTTGGTGACCCCCTGCTGCTGGTCCTGCGACTCTAACTGGGGTCGCGATACACAGTTTGAGAAACTTCCGATATAAAGGCTGTCTCCCCATGTGATTTTCACTAAGGAGGAACAGGTGCATGCCAGAGTACAATTATGATTCTGTAGGCACAATTGCAACGATTTTTTCCAAGGATTAATCATCTTGTTTCAGGGGACAAATGTACTAACACTTCCAGTGAAATAATTACTAGTTTACGTAATTCCATGCTTTCCATTTTGATTTGATCGTGTATGTCTGCCTCTTGTATCTTTATATAATTTGATGATTTTAGGAAGCGGTAAAAAAGATTTTAGTTCCCCCAAAAAACCATTTTTTTTTTCTTATAAAAATTAAAGTTCTTTAGGGGGATACAGATACTGTTAGGAATATACAGAAAGGATATTAAGTTACATTAATGAACATCATCTCCTTTCTCAAAAAAGATTTATTATGCATGTCACACACATAATGTTTTGCTCCAATGTGGGTACAAAGCATGGATTTAGAATCAAAAAGAAGTAAACATGCCCATGAATATTCTACCTGAGAAGAAGACTGGAAAATTGTGGTTGTCAACTTTGCCGGTAGGTGGCGTATATGTGCACAGAGCGGTTGCTTTAGCATACAAGTAAATGGTGTGAGAAGATTTATTTTTAATGAAAATTAAATAATTAAACTATTTTTCAGTTGTAAAATGTTGAATGTTTGTTTTTCTCCAGGTTGTAAAATGGGATATAAGATTGCAAGAACACGAAATTTATCCCAGGGATTGAAAAACTCAGTTTTATTTAGAGCTCTCAACTTTGTCAACTTATCATTTTAGAGCTCTTAAGCTTTGTTTAATGTTTTGTAACATTTAAATTCAAGCTATCACATTGTGTAATCAAAATTTTTTGTATGAATCAAAAGATTTGGATTTCTTCTTCTTCTTTTTGAACAGTTCGAAATAATATTGATTATACTAATTCAGAAAATGTAGTTGGAACCATATGTTTTCTAGATAATCTTTTTATAATATACTACTATCAAAGTACATATAGGGCAAAGAACTACTTAAAGAAATAAGAAAAAGTTAAAACTGCATTTGTTAAAGGGCATATATAAAATATACCCCCACCCACCATATTCTGAGGGGCAAGGGGGGTGGCTTAAAAATTAATAATTAACCCTCAAATGCTCATGGTAGCAAATAGGCTACCATTCTTCAAACGCTATTTTCTTAAGAAAAAGTTTCAAAATGTAATTTTGTGTCCACAAATTCATAAAACCATTAGTTAATAATGGTACCTTTAGTTAATAAGAGTAATAGTTTTGAGTCCACAAATGCCAGCAGTACTAATGAATGAAAATATTTCAGAAGCAACATGGATAAGAACCTTTTCCCAATAAGATTTTACACTATTTTAATAATATTTAATGTGGAAAAAATTAATAATTTCCATTTTATATTTAAGAAAATAATATGCTTCTTCACTAAATGCAAAATAATTTTTTTAAAGTTTCATTTATAATGTTTAGAAGATATGCTTTAAAATCATGGTAGCATACATGAAAACCTTTGAAAAAACATATATAAAGGGTTAAAAAAATTTATGTTTGAATTATCCTGATAAATACAGTATCGAAAAAGTGGTGCATTTTTTTCCATTGCTGAATAATTTATCCAGTCATTAAATCAAAAATGTTGCCTTTAGGAAATAATTTTCTGTAATACCACTAGATGGCGACAGCAATGTTAGGATGGTAGTCTGAGAACGTAATTAAGATTGCATTTAAAAACAGCATGTTTACTGCTTTAAGATATCCGATTCCATGGTACACAGATGAGTGTTCCAGTGTTCATTTTTTTAAAAGAACTACTTTCAACATATATTGCACATGTAACATTTTCACCTCATTGCCCATAAAATATTTTTTGAAAGAAAACTTTGATACACATATTACATATAAAATAGCAACACAGAAGGTTTTCTCCTGTGTGCACATGAAGACGGCGGGATGGGGCTATTCGGCGCGAAACTCATTTTAACGCGACCTTCTCGGTGAAAATCTATATTTCTCATGCATTATGAACAAAAAAATTGTGATGAATAGAAATTTGTATAATGTAAAGTGCTTCTCTCGCAAAGGGGCCAGCATTAGCATATTTTCGAGGAGCCCCCCTGCAGCGATGGCCAGACCCACTGATGGTTTTTTTTTTGGTCTCACAAAGGGGGCCAGCATTAGCATATTTTCGAGGGGTCCCCCTCAAGCGTTGGCCGGACCCACTCATGTTTTTTTGGGTCTCGCAAAGGGCCAGGATTAACATATTTACGAGAGGCCCCCCTGAAGTGATGGCCGGACCCACTGATGTTTTTTTGGGTCTCGCAAAGGGGACAGCACTGATTATACGGAATTAAAATAGTTTTTTAAAAAAACTTTATAATAAAGACAATCTTTATTTTTGTACATTATTTAAAGTAAAAATGAGTTTCGCACTGAATAGTACCAAACCGGGCTGATGATTATTCAAGTCTCCTTTATGAGAGAATTCTTTCTAGCATATATCACACACACAAGGTTTTTCTCCTGTATGGTAACGAAAATGTCTATTCAAGGTTCCTTTCTCAGAGAAGCCTTTCTTACATATGTCACACACAAAAGTTTTCTCTCCTGTATGGTCAGCAGGAATACGCAAATTCAAGTGTTGCTTTTGAAAAAATCCTTTCTGGCATATTTCACACAAATATAATTTTTCTCCTGCATAGATACAAAGATGTTTATACAAGCTTGCTTTCCAAGAGAAGCCTTTCTTGCATATGTCACACACATATGGTTTTTCTCCTGAGTGGATAAGAAGATGTGCATTGAAGGTTTTTTTAATGAGAAAATCCTATCTGACATATGTCACACACATACATTTTTTTTTTTTCTGTGTGGATACAAACATACATTCAAGTGTTCTTTTCCGTAGAGTCCTGTCTGACATATGTCATACACATACGGCTTTTGCCCTTTGTGGGTAAGAAGATGTCAATTCAAGCTATGTTTATTAGAGAATGCTTTCTGACAAATGTCACACACAGACGGTTTTTCTCCTGTGTGAGTAGGACGATGCCCATCCTAGATTTCTTTCCGAGAGAATCCTTTCTAACATATGTCACAGACATACGGTTTTCTCCTGTGTGGGTAAGAAGATGGGTGTTCAAACTTCCTCTCTGAGAGAATCTTTTCTGACATCTCTCCTGTAAGCACACGAAGATGTTCATTCAACTTTCCTTTCTCAAAGAAGCCTTTCTTACGTATGTCACAAACACAAGATTTCTCTCCTGTGTGGTAATGAAGATGTTTATTCAAGCTTTCTTTCTCAGAAAAGCCTTTTTTACATGTTTCACACATACAGTTTTTCTCCTTTATGGACAGCACATATATGCAAATTCAAGTTTTGTTTCTGAGGAAATCCTTTCTGACATATTTCACACACATATGGTTTTTCTCCTGTGTGGATACGAAGATGTTTATTCAAGCTTCCTCGCTGAGAGAAGCCTTTCCTACATATGTCACACACATAAGGCTTCTCTCCTGTGTGCACACAAAGATGTCTAGTCAACTTTCCTTTCTCAGAGAAGCCTTTCTGACATATTTCACACACAAAAGGTTTCTCTCCAGTGTGCACACGACGATGTGCTTCCAAGGTTTGTTTCTTAGAGAAGCCTTTTTTGCATATGTCACACACATGAGGTTTTTCTCCATTATGGACAGACCGAATATGCAAATTTAAAGCTGATTTCTGAAAACATCCTTTCTGACATATGTCACACACATAAGGTTCCTCTCCCGTGTGCACAAAAATATGTCTATTCAAAGCTCCTTTTTGAGAGAATCCTTTCCTACATATGTCACACACATAAGGCTTCTCTCCTGTGTGCACACGAAGATGTCTAGTCAACTTTCCTTTCTCAGAGAAGCCTTTCTGACATATTTCACACACAAAAGGTTTCTCTCCAGTGTGCACACGACGATGTGCTTCCAAGGTTCGTTTCTCAGAGAAGCCTTTTTTGCATATGTCACACACATGAGGTTTTTCTCCATTATGGACAGACCGAATATGCAAATTTAAAGCTGATTTCTGAAAACATCCTTTCTGACATATTTCACACATATGTAGTTTTTCTCCAGTGTGCATACGAAGATGTTTATTCAAGTTTTCTTTCTGAGAGAATCCTCTCTGACATAATTGACAGACAAAAGGTTTCTCTGCTGTGTGGATACGAAGATGTTTCTTCAAGTGCTGTTTCCGAGAAAATCCTTTTTGACATATTTCGCACAAATATGGTTTTTCTCCTGTGTGAGTACAAAGATGCAACATCAAATTTCCTTTGCAGGAGAGTCTTTTCTGACATATGTCACACACATAGGGTTTCTGTCCTGTGCTCATACTAAGGTGCCTCTTGACAGTGAGCTGTTCAGAAAAGTTCTAAGAACCCAGGACACTTACAGATTCGCTCGCTTGCATAGTAATGGTTGTCAAAAGTTAATGCCGGGATAATGTTTTTCTGCTAGTATCACTGGCACATGCTTTTACATCCATGGGACAATTAATAGAAATGACTCACTGCTGATGATCTAACGGTGAATGACTACATGCCAAAGCGTCGAAAATTGCCAAATATGAAATTTCTCAGGCCAAGAAAAAATTATAAATGAACTATCTATCTGTAAGAAAATAAATGAAACAATTTTAATGGAAAACAATTAAGAAAATGAAATTATCTTACAAGCATAAATCTCATTGAAATCTTGAAAAAAAAGGAGTAGCATTAAAGTTATGGAACCAACTTGACTTTAATGTCACCTACAGAGTGCTTTACATCAAAAGATGCGAATCATAAAATAGAGCTGTCCAAGATATCTCACGGGCTTTTTATTTACTATATTTAAAGTGTGTGCTTGAAAACATACAGGGAAAAAGAAAACAAGGAAATTTTACTCTCCCTAAAATTACGTATTATTTTTTTTTTTTTTTTAAAGCACTGGTGTGCTATTTAAAATCAATCAGGTTTTTTAATGTGGACATAACTTGTCTGCATGATTTGTCACAGCAAGGCAATTTTTAAAAGATAGCGCGAGCTAGAGATAAAATGATGAAAGTCACCAAGGTTTGCCATGCTTGATGATTTATTGCCCGGGATGGCACTAAAAAATTAGTCTAGACCTTGGTTCAGTTGAGGCAACTGAACCAAGGTTTGCGATATCTACCAAATTAGGCTAGAAATTGGCAGACATGGCAGTTTATTATTAAGTAGGAGTATAGTCAGGGGAGGCCTGCTAGGATACATGGGACGCCCCTGCAATCGGGCATCCCATGTCCCTTTCATAATCTAGATCCAGGGTTGGAAAAAAACCCGGTTTATTTGAAAAAAACCAAAAAACCAGGTTTTTTGGTTTAAACCGGGTTTTTTGGTTTAAACCAGGTTTTTTTTGTTTTTATTTTTAAATCCTTTTATAATTACCTGTTAAATACTTATAAATAAAAGTATTTATAAAATGTTCAGATAGCAATTAATGTTCCTTCAGAAAGTAATTAAAAGAAAGTAAATAAACAATTGTTGCTATACTTATGTGGACATTGAAATCATTCAATTTTAATATTTTATTGAGAGATACTATTTTTTATATTTAGTATATAATATAATACAATATTAACTGTTTACTACATTTTACATGGAATCTTGCACTTAGATTCATCAGCAATAATGGTGATAAGTTGTTCAAAATGATATTTTTAAGGTTTAAAAATAAGTTGTTAAAACACAAAACCTCTATTTTAGAAACAAATTAAAAATGCAGCCTATAATTTAATTTTAATTAATAATTTTAATAATGATAAAACAATAAGATGTCTATAAGATTGATATAAAAACTTATTGTTGATACTTATAAGGATAATTTTAAAAGGTATCAGAACATATTCTATCTGTAGTATTCAAAATTTTAAATTATTCTTTTAAAAAAACCAATTGGTTTTTTTGAGAAAAAAAATTTCGTTTAAACCATGATTTAAACCGTGGTTTAAACCAGTCGGTTTAAACCATGCCAACCCTGTCTAGATCAGTGCCTCTCATCTTGCAAATAATCGATAATCATAAAAAAAATTTGAAGACTGTCGTTAGCTAAAATTAAACGATCCCCACTACCCCCACCCTGACAAAATTTCTTTGGTTTTCTTCAAAAGATTTGCTTTTGTGGGAAGTAGTTGAGAAGTTTAAATAACCTCTAAAAGGTCATTTAAAAAAGTTTATTTTTTTAGTGAAGCGGCGACCAGTGATTGGGGAACACTCCCAGTTGCAGAATTTTTTGCACCAGTCTGCAAGGCAGATTTAAAAATACAAAAATAGTCTGCAAGGTAAACTGCTGATACATGGCACTGGCAGGTTACCCATAAAATGCATATTAAATCTGCACATTCATTTTATGAGTCAAATATGCAGCATTCGCACAATTTAGAACATTCATTTTGACTACAATTTTAAGCTGTGTAGAATTTTCTTATTCAGTTACATAACTTTGATAATCAGTTTTAGAATTTACCCTCTCTTTTTTTGTAAAATTTTCTGTGAAGTACAGGTCAAGAAATCTCTACTGCCAATTCACTTTTTTCAAATATCATTTTAATGAATTTTATAAACAAGTTTTAAATTTTAATGAAAAACTTCAAAACTTGGGGGAAAAATAAAAACTCACCCAAAAGATTAAGAAACATTTTGTTGAAACAATCATTATTTAACAAAAATATGTAGTAATTTTAACTATTGATACAAAAGTTAGCATAATGGCTTACAATGAACGAAAATATGATTATTCACAAAAAGGACAAAAAAAGATTTTATATTAAATCACTTGGTGCAATCCGCAATAATTTTTGATAAGAGCTCTTGAAATAGTCTATAGACTTTCTCAAGAATCTCTGTGACGGGCCTCACATGGTTTCTGTGACCGGGGGAACACTGCTCCAGATTACATGTGAAAATATTTTGATAGCCATATTTTAACTTATCCGTAAAAGTAATCTTACATTATAAGAAAGTAACCAATGTGTAAGCTTACCAACAAACCTTAATAAAAGTACACAAAAACCTTTATGAATGCGAAAGCTTTATGTATAAGAAATTAACTGGGAACCCTTAAAAAATCATTTGCCCCTTCTAACGGTGCAACCCTAAAAAAAAAGTTTGCCTGTCTGTCGTTCTGTCCGTGACACTTTTTTTGTTGAAGCATCACGCAAAAATGACTGAAGCGAATGATATGAAATTGGGTGCCATGATAGGTGGTCACTCAACTTAAAACATAGATGTCGAATTTAAATAAAATCTTGATTGGATTTTGAGATAATCCTTTCAAACTGTGTAAATTTGGTATCATGATTGGTGGTCACTCACTTTAACTATTGATACAAAAGTTAGCATAATGGCTTACACTGAACGAAAATATGATAGGTGCCGATTAAAAAAAAAATCTTGATTAGATTTTGAGAAAATCATCTTAAACTGAGTAAATTTGTGTTCGAGCATCACGTATAAACGACTGAAGTGAGTGAAATGAAATTTGGTATCATGATTGGATTTTAAGATTTTGCGAAAATTGTTTCAAACTGCATAAATTTGTGTTCGAACATCACGTAATAACTCCAAAGGTGAAAAAATGATATTTGGTGAAATGATAGGTGGTCACTCACCTTAAACTATAACATCTAAATAAAAAAAATCAACCAGATTTCAAGATTTTATGAAAATCGTTTAAAACTGAGTGAATCTTTGTTCACGCATTACATAATAACGACTCAAGTGAATGATATGAAATTGGGTCACATGATAGGTGGTTGCTCAACATAAACTATAGGTGTCCAATTTCTTAAACATTTTTATTAGATTTTGAGATTTTGTGAAAATTCTCTCAAAATACGTTTATATTTCTTTAAGCATCACGTAATAACGACTAATACGAATGATACGAAATTGGGTGATATGATAGGTAGTTGCTAATCTTAATTTATAGGTGTTGAATTTTTAAAATATTTTGAATACATTTAGAGATTTTGTGAAAATTGTTTTAAAATGCTGAAATTTTGTTCCAGCATCACGAAATAAAAACTGCATGGAATGAAACGAAATTGGGTGACATGATCGGTTGTCACTCAACTTAAATTCTAGGCTTCCAATTTTTCAAAAATATTGATTAGATTTTGAGATTATGCATAAAGATTGGTTCGCGCATCCCATATTTACAAGTAAAGCGAATGAAAGGATATTGCTTAGTTACTCTCTAACCTGCAATATTTTAACAATACATAAAAATTATAACTTCGCTTTCTTTACTTTGGCAACATACTACATCCATTCTTTGAACTCCTACAATGCTGACGGAAGTTCTTTCTTTTTGGAAATTTGCATTCAGTACTAACCCGTCAACGACGGGCACTTCAGCTAGTTAAAAATAAAATGAACATAAACTAAACACTACACTCATCCACATAAACTAAACACACAAAACTTCAGGATGTAATCAGGATTAAACCAAAGCTCATTACAAAAACTCCAAAATGCTCATTTATTGATTCATATTAAATTTTAAAATTTACGTGAATTCTGCAAATCGATGCGGGACCCTAAAACAATAAAATTCTCAACATCAAACCAATATATTCATTACAGCAAGAAATAAACATTTAAATAAACAAAATCACATGCCTCAAATTTTCCACTAAATTGCTTATTTAATGGCCTTGACACACACTTTTATTTGAAAACAATATGCCTTTTTCCAAATTAAATTCATCAAAGAGCATTCAAATAAGCAGAACTTTAGCTTAACACGGGCACTTTTAATATTCTACATAACAAAAGCTTTCACCCTTTTAACAAAATTCAGTCTATTGATGATTAACAAACAACACAAATTGTAATAAAGCAAATTCATTACATTTCTGCACAACATATCTACATTTATTATAAAAGTAACCAGAGATTTCTCTTCCTGAAAGATATTAAAAAAATGCACCGCAAACTAAAACTATACACGTTCGTTTTCATGGTTATCAGTTACATACTTTTAGCCAATCGCACAATTCCTTTCAACTTACTCCGTAAGCAGTTAATTTCTTTGACCAGTCACATAATTTCTAATGTCAGCATGAAACAACGACACAACTCTGCAAAAGGGTTCCCTGTGTTGCTTGCAACGAAGGGCTTGGACTGACGAAGGCCAAAACAATTTTTGGTTGAAACCAAAAGGTTGAAAGGCCAAAACAATTTTTGGTTGAAACGTGCGTATCCTCTTACCTATAACATCTTATGTGTGTTTTTTACAAAGTTTTTTATTTACTTTATTGTTTAACACCAGTATTTTGAGTGTTTTTTCCGGGTTACAAAATACCTCATCTCGATTGGCAATGCTGACATGCCTGTTTACTTATTGTCAGCTTTGGCGACGTGTCCACGCTTGTGGAATATATCCCATAAATAACTTTATAAAATCATTGCATTGAAATTTACGGCAACTCTACCTCTTGTGGTGATATTAAAATGTTCCATTATACCCTTGGGATGTTACAATAGAACCCAACCTATGAAAAATACAATAGTATACTTATGCCATTATATTTTTAAAACAAAACAATAAATGTTGTCCTCTTAGTTATTTTTTTTATAAAGTCAATAATTTTCCCTTTTATACATTTTTTAAAGAAATTGCTACAGAAATTTGTCAAATTTCAGTGGCGGCTCATGGGATACAGCAAGTACAGCCGGGCTGCACTTGAAATTATCAGCACATACTTTAAAATAATTTATTCTACTAATTTTCCTAAATTCAGATTAGAATTATGGAATTCCTACGGTAAATTAAAAAAAATCTCCAAAAAAACCAAACAAAAAAACAGTATTGTGGCCGGATCACTCATTCAGAAAAAAAGTACTTTAATCTTCCCACAATTCAATTAGGAAAATCTTTGGTTCGACCCAGAGCGCTGATAAGAAAATTGGCAGCACTGTTGCCATGACAACGACTACATAAGCAGCCCCTCCGGCATAGGCTATAATTGGCGTACGCAGCTAAGACTCAGCTGATGAAAGATTTTGAAACGACGGCTGCACTTGTGAATTTGACAAACTGATTGACTGGAGAAGTGAGGGAGGGGGATGAGGAGAATATATGTTCGGTAAACTCTCGACTTTATATTGCTAAATTTATCAAGAAGGTAAGCCTGAATAGATGCTTATGGATGGACAATGACCCATCAAAGCAGTATTGTTTTTAAGTAAGCAAGACCTGGCATTTAGAGGACATGGCGAACGAGAAAATTCTTTAAACATGGGAAATTTTAAAGAGCTTTTAAAATAATTGATATCTGAATTAAAACAACGCCTTTTTATGAGGACATCACTGACCGATTCGCAAGTTTAAAAGAAAGGAGGATTGATTTGACTTATAAAAAATAAGAAATTTTCTTTTCTTCTCAAGTTATCGTTACAAAAGAAAATTCTAAGGAAACTTCGAATCAGACACAAATCAATGCAATTTTGAGGATAAGAGCGGCTGGTTGAAATTTATGTCCATTTTATGGAAATAAAATAGGACCTCTTACATTTTTTATGTAATTTCTTTTTTTTTTTTCTCGGTGAGGGCTTAATCTGCCAGCTTTTGAATTCAGTAACAAAGATTTTCCATTCCTGTCCTGAGGAAAGGGGGGGGGGGACTCATATGCTTCAGGCTGCACTAACAGTTTTGAGCACGGGCCGCCACTGTCAAATTTATTCAAAATTTAACATTTAAACACTGCCTCATTAGACCAAACTCTCCCCTATATATCTATATCTATATGTATATACAGTCGACTCTGGTTATAGTGAACCTCTGGGGACCGGCAAACTTTGTTCACTCTATCCGAAGTTCACTATAAGCGAAGTAACCCATATGAACAAGGAATACATTATATACATAAGTAAAAAATAGTGTTTTATACCCGCACTGAATATTTGTGTCAATCAAACATAATGAATCGTATTTATGTCTTATTACTCTTAAGTGCTATAGCAAATTGGGAGATTCCATTCAATTGGCCGGAAAGTGCTGTAGCCAATCAAACAATAGTTATAGGTAATCCTTAACCTGTGCAATTGCACCAGGAATGGAAAATGGAATTGTTCAAGGAGAAGAGAGACGTGTCTGTTTTTGTTCACCATGAAATGTGCCCTACTTTTTGTTAAGAGCTTAGTAGCCGAAAAGTGCCATTGATTCTAACCGACTAAGAATTTAATCTCCTTTTACAGATGTCCCCGGATAGCAGGCGTGAATACAATTAGGAGGGGCACAGTTTGATGAATTGGACTGAAGCGCTTGTGGTCAAGAATGAGAATGAAAAAAGTTGCATGTTTCTTTTAAAAATTGTCATCGCTGCCTTCCTCATTGCGGAAGTGTGGGTGTCATGGCCTTTCATGCAGGGTGGAAAAGATGAGCTAATGCACTTAAGCACTGGTGGTATGGGACAAAAGGAGTATGGGAAGGCATACTCGACAAGACTTGGGCTGTTTTGCAAGGGAACTGGAGAGCTAAAGATAAGTATGCATCGCTGCAATGAATAAATTCCTGGTTTCACAGCGGTCAAAAGTCTAAATTCCCTTTATCTAGTGCGCTATTGTTCCCCTCCCCCCTTCGCTTTGTTAACCTAGCCACTGACAATTCCCCTGTACTTCGGAACAGATGCTTGATAATCGCTTTGTGTATTTATCGGATGCAATACAGACAACCTTTGACAATGTAGACATTGAAAAGTTTCATCTTTTCATTCTAGTTTAAACGACTATCTATCGTTAGCTTCCCTTAATAACAACTGGATTTCTATAAAAATAGTTTTCTCACCTATTCTCTTTCCTTTAAATACACTCGGGTCAAAATTTGCACAGCTTATCAGAATTTCCCCGAAAATTGTTCGGGCATTCGGACATATTCTACACTAGAGATGAGTTTGGGCTCATTTTTTGAAGCCCGAGCCCGCGGACTTTTAATCCGAGCCCGAGCAATATTATTTAAGTCGGAGCCCGAGCCCGAAATTTCAGCTAAAGATAAAAAAATTCAATTACTTCATTGATAGAATACAATAAATTTTGCTGTTTGTGCAAATGAAAGACAAATAGAGTTGCAAACTCCCAATGCACTTTCTAATTTTTTGTATCCATCCTTTATCAAAAAATGTCGGATCTCATGACTAAGGAATATAAACCGCCGTTCTAAAATACCCAAAGAGCTTCAAGCACCTTCTAGGCGCCAGTGCCTCTATTTTTATTTGTTAACATTTTATTTATTTTTTTTTTTAATAAGTACTTTTATTTTCCTCATGAATCACTTTTTAAAATCTATTTCAAGCAGTATGTTCAATAAAGGAGAAATTTTTCACGAGCCCGAGCCCGCACACAATTGTGAATTACAGGGCCCAAGCCCGGCTCGGGCTGAGCCCGTCTCATCTCTATTCTACACCCCTGCATGTATGCATGTACAGTAGAACCCCGATCTATCGTTCCCGCATTCATCGTTTTCCCGTATTGATCATTTTATTTCAATGGTCCCTGCACAAATTGTATTTGATTAACGTTGAAGGAACCCGCATGAATCGTTCGCCAAAAAGTGTCTTTCCCGCATTCATCGTTGTAAAATTTTTCTATTGACCAAAATGAAATTAAACGTTAAATGGATCCATATGGGATGCAAACTTAAATTGCTTCTTGGTATGATTTCTTGGTTTATTGATGATCAGATGAACACTGGTTGCGTGTTGAAGAGGATGTGTATAGCGTGAAATTTAATGATTACATTTCACTTAATCAGGACGCGGCGTGCAGTATCTTAAACAGGTAAAATCATACAAGCCGGTGCGCACCCCATGTAAACATGGCGACAGTCGCTGGAGCTTGGCGGCCGCCAAGCTCCAGCGACTGTCGCCAACCATTTTCCACGATCAGCACATTAAAATTGCACATATATTCCACTAAAAATGAGCAACCAGTGGACCGTTTTTAACTAAAAAAACCTCAGTGGATTCAGCAACCTAGTTGTACAGCTATCTAAACTAGGCAACCAGTGGTCCGTTTTTAACTAAAAAAACCTCAGTGGATTCAGCAACCTAGTTGTACAGCTATGTAAACTAGGCAACCAGTGGACCGTTTTTAACTAAAAAAACAGTGAATTAAGCAACCTAGTTGTACAGCTAATGTAAACTGGGCAAACACTGGCCCGTTTTCAACTCAAAAAAACATCGGTGGATTAAACAACCTAGTTGTACACCTCTTATAAAGTCAGTATGATTAGAATAGCACGTAAATAGCACTTACGAAAACATAAAACACATCGAATATCAATTTAAAATTCACATTAAAAACCTTAAACATTGCAAAGATTCGTTAAAAAAGAGCACTTACCTTTATTTTTTTTTAAATAACCGCTCAGAAATGTCCCCAACACCCACCGGCTTATAACGTAACACCAGCATGCTTTCTTTTATTTAGCTCTATATTCACACCCTATTTCTATCAAACACACACAAAAGAACGCTCCTTTTCCTTTCAAAACATAAAAAAACTCCATATTCCACACATAAATACTGACGACGAAATTCCCCGATACGCTTACTAACCTACGATAAAGAGTCCGTAAAACAGAATCAAAACCACAAGGAAAATCAAACATTAACTTAATCCACTCTATCACCAGCCACAAACAAACAACTATCGTCATTCAATTAGCACTGAATGAAAATCCCATACTTCAAAACACCCCGTGTTTCTCTTTGGTTACTAGTCTAAACAATCACCGGCAGGGTACTTCACTCCAGCTGAGCATCGCCCATGACGGCGCCAGAGCCAACGCCAAATCAATTTGTAAACAAAACATCAAAATGTAAACAGCACCGTATACGGAATGTAGTCCCTTAAACATTGGAAGAAACGTGTGATGATGCAAAGATTGAATTAATGGTAAAGCAGAGGATAACATTCATCCCGATGAGGCCGAGCCTACACTAGTACGAAGCAATAGCGGTATTTGAAACTGTATGAACATTTTTATGCAAACATAAAATCACATAATGTTTTATTTAATATTTAAGTGAAAATTTACTGTTTCACTGACAAAAAACTCAACATAAAATTACTGATTTTTTAAAATAAGTATCACTTAATTTTCATCTTCTATTTATTTGTTTTACGATTTTGTTACATATTAGTATTTGTTAGTATACAGTCTAGCGAGTATGCATTAAGATTGCTTTCTTCGTATTTTAAATTGAACCCGCATTTATCCCTTTTTCCTACGTACCCCATGAAAAACGCTGAATCGAGGTTCTACTGTATAGAAACATCTACAGATTTTTATATATAAACACATTCTTTTTTATTTGTATAGATTAATATAACTACGATTTGCGAAAAATTAATTTTGGATAAACCCAGACTCGTGAGGAATCTGCTTTTCAAAGAAAGAATATTTTGAAGGGTTCATTTTTAAAATGAAAAATACTGTGATTCGTCCGCTTTTAAGATAAAATATTTTGTGAAGGGTCGGTTTATACGATAGAGTAATTTGTGAAGAGACCGTTAAATGACACAAATTTCTCCTAAACAGATTCCTACTAATAATAAATGCACGCAATCTAGAACTGGCCCTGAAAAAAGCTATCAAAGAATCACATTAAATCAACAATATACTGAAACTACAAAACTTACCATATAAAATTACATATCGAAGGTTACCTGATTGTATTTTTTCAATTTTCTTAAAATTGATTTTGTAGCGTCACTTTATGAAATAGAGGATCTGGGAATAAATATGAACTGTTCTATCCCTTTCATTCTAGTTTAAACGACTATCTAACTTTTGAATATATAGAGAGTACACAATGATAATTGAATTAAATGCATTAAGAAAACATATTTTTCTTTTAAAATTAAATATATCTCATTTAACTGTCGAACAATAACAAGCAAATATTTCTGACATGCTACTTTTAAAGGAGAATCGTTCATTCTGAATCAATCGTTTTCAACCAGAGAAACCAACCACGAATCTAACTGAGGACGAGAGTGCAGCCTGTCCATGTGATTACACTTTTTGGACAGTGCACTCTTTGGAACAGTTCTCATTCGGTCTTGCTTAGCAGCTGCAGGATCACCTCCTTCTCTTTAACAACAACCAAACAGTTCTGGCTGAGAGTTCTTGTTTCTCATGTTACGTTACATGAGGGGAAACGCTGGCTAATCTGAGAACGAGAACCTCTCTCAAGTTGTCGGCTGGCAAAGGTAAGGAGACCAACCGTGCTACATTTTTGAGAGCAATCCCAATCCACAATTTCTCAATTTATCCTAAGGTGACGATATTTTTTAATTTAAAATTGGGGACATATCCCCCCCGATTCGAAACAAAATAGAGGACGTTTTATAATTAATAAAATAATGAACAGTAATCTAATTAAAAAAAACAATGTAATCATTAAAAATTGTCCCCAATTGCTTTTTTACGTTTTGGGGACAAACTGGCTAAAAAACACAGAAATTGGGGACTGTCCCCGGAAATTGTTTAAGACCCTCATTATGCCTTTTTTCAACAAAAAATTCACGTTTTGTAATCGGGAGGAGGGGAAAAAAAAACGGAACTACCAATTTAACGACAAATTTTTGAAAATCAATTTTCGGACCCGAAAATATTTCGTTTTATTTTCAAATTTTTATTGTATTCGTCGTCATCTGCAATATTTCCCGATGCTTACTACCCATTGTTTTATTCCTTACAATTCCATTTCATTTTTCAATTTCAGCTGTGTTTCGATTTTCTATTTATTGGATGTATCTCCTTATTCCTTTTTTGGATACGATTTTATGTTTATTGAATATATTGGACTGCCATAACTGCTGTTGAATAATTGCTTGATTTGTAAGTTTAGTCGCCTCCGGCGACCAGTTGATTCGCCATCTTAATAAATTTTGTTCGGGGAGAATCCTGTTTCTCACCGGCTTCTTTGGCACTGAAATCTCTTAGATTCTGAATGGAATTTAAAATTAAGATGGTTACAAACAGGAGCGGCCCTAGGGTAAGTATAGAGTCCCTGCTAACATAAAAAAGATGCCTCCTTTTATACTCTACTTAGTTTTTAAGTTCGAAATTACGCCCCTTCGAAGCCGGCGCCCCGATGCGATGCTTACCGTGTCGGGGTGCCCCTGGTTACAAAAAGAAGATTCAGTTCAATGATAAAAACCTACAAAAAGGTATAAATTATTTTCGTCCTTTATTAATTCTGAAGAGCTTCTGGGTATATTGGCCTTTATCAAAAAACGGAAAGGGAAAAAAAAAGGTAGAAAATCTGAAACACTTTCAGATTTAAAAAAAACACTAAAGAGCTATATATTAAACGCGTATTATAATCTATGGGTCTTCCCTATTTTCTTTTCTTATTCCATTAAGTTGGAAAGTATATCATTATTCATGAATGTGATTAAACAAAATTAAAATTGATATTTCTAACATCCTTTTTCTGGATGTAATACATTAGAAATAGATGAGAAAAAGCTGCGCAGAAAAATGCACAATTCGAACTGAGCGAAATTTTCTCAAAAACTTATTCAGGTGTATTCATACTCGAAGTAGCAGACGATATATTGCGCAAGCTTTAGGATCACATCTTCTCAAACTCGAACATCAACCATTTTATTTTTCGCCAAATTGAAAAGTTGCACAGTTTACTTTTGAAAAATTTCCAAATCCTATTTTTCTTTTGAGTATAAAACATTTCATTCCTGCTCTGATTTCACATGCACACGATATTTTAATTAAAAAAGAACCTTACAAATAATCGAAACAAAAAAAAATCGTTATTCTTTTATTTTTACTTCAAGAGTCTGAATCATTTAATAAACTTGCCAAATATGGCAACCTACATATGCTATATTCTCACTTTTTTCACTGCGGGGTTTTCAATTGCGAAATGGAGGAGCAAAAATTAGCCTTTTGCGACATGTTTTTATCGGTATCTTCTAAAATAATTTGAATTTCGAAAAAATCGCTTCGAGGTATGTCGGGACCCGTCCTGGGGAATTTCCATACAAAATTTGGTAGGTCTACGATCACCCGTTTCGGAGCTATGCGATGTGCAGACAAACAAACTAACTAACGGACAGTTTACACTCTGTTTTATTTATATAGATTAATAATTATATATATATATATACTAGCCTCCAACTAGAGGAGGTCAATCAGGGCACACATGGACTCCAGACTGGGTGGAGCCCTGGGTCTACGGCCACGGCCTGGGGGGTCCAAGGCACATACTTACGCTATCTAATTGTTTAATTATTATTTTAATACAAAAAGCTAATTATAGCTTAAAATTGAAAATATATATTTATGATAAACAGTTTGTCATAAACGTTTAATAAAATGGGTGGTGGCAGTTATTGTCATTATGTGAACTTGTATGCGTATTATCGCAGATCTTCTGCCTGAAAATCTATTTTATTAAAAAATGTCAGTTAACCTATTTTATCCACTCAGTTCTTCGTTTATACCCTGTATTTTCACGTTAAATGACATTCTAAAAATAACATGGTAAGATGTAAACATGCAATTACAATGTAGCATACGACTGCAAAATGGAAGGGGAGGGGGCCTATAATCAGATGCAGGGACCCTGGGGGCACGTGCCCCAGGTATTATAGTGCTGTTACGTCAAAATGGAATTGGAAAGAAGGTAGCACCAAAACACAAAGGTTTGTTCCAGACTACGTGATATCTAGTGGGAGCACCGTAAATGCATAATATTTAGAAGTCATGTGCAATAGGAACGCCAATTTATCTAAGACGTGTCCGAGAATGAAAAAATTTCTAGTGCGTGACATGCAATAAAAAAAGAGGAGGGGGGGGGACGATAGTATTTCCCCCCGAGCGCGACGACAACGGATTTTCTAAAGGGGCAAAAAGGTCTTAATAATTATTGTCGTGAAGTAGTTTGTAATTGCATAGTGACAAAACTAGGGATGGACGCGAGACGAGAAACAGGGTTGTCTCGTCTCGTCTCTCACACACTTTTTCTCGTCTCTCAGAGATATTGCCTATCTTGTCTCGCGAAAATAAGGACTGCGAGTTTGTTACCATATTTTTAGTAACATTAATACTACTTTATTGAAAATTAATATTAATAATAACAATTAGTAACATATTACCATATCAGTTACTATATTACTCATACGTGCATTTGAAGTGCTAAAAATTCAGATTTAATCCCTATATATATGACATCACACCGAAAAAAAATTTTTTTTTTTTTATTTCCGGAACTGCGTAAATGTAATATGTGTGGTTTATGGGAGATTCATTTGCTTTTGAAATTATATAAAGCTTTGACTTTTGTTAGAAATGATGCAGAACTGAGGACAGGACATGCTTCGCAAATAAAATGTTTATCTAATTAAGGGGCCCGAATGTGCGGAATTGATAATTCATAAAACTTTCAATTGGGGACGGGATAATTATAGTGAAGCCTGCTTATCCCCTCTCGTTTTACTGTATCAGCTATGGGTTCATATTTATTAGGGAGCCCGGGATTAATCTGTTCATTCACAACATCCAAAAGAAGAGAAAACAGAGAAGATTTGTAACCAGGGTAACATGGATTACCTGGTTCGTTCAACATGGATCTTTGAATGCTCCTCTGATACCCAGCGTTGTATTCATTGGCGTCGTAACCTGTAAATTATTGAAGGGGGGACCAAAGGCCAAAGATGTATTTTAAGGGGAGAAGGGGGGGGGGTCCAGACCCTGCCCCGAAATTTTGACTTCTGTTACTTAAATGATTATGATATAGTCTTTTTCTGAAAAATGTAGCCTTTTTTGTCGTTTGGGCCTCTTCCAAAATGTTTTTCTGGATATGTGCCTTTCAAAGGCATAACTTCATAAGGGCAAAAAGAGCCAATTGCTTGCCCCCTTCCCAAATTCAATGAATTCAGATTTCACCTATTTGAAATTTATATTTTCCACGATAGGAAACATTTTGCCCCCCTCCCCCTCTTCAGAGTTACTCTCCCAATCGTGCCAAAGAGGAGGGGTCAAATAATTATATAATATTCTTTACTATACACCTTCATTAACGTCCAGGCCAAACCCTACCATTGTCGTGAGACAAGAGTAGCGTTGAGTAGTTGAAATAATCATTTTCTTCTTTGTTTTATTTTTTTCTCCTCTTCGCTCAGGCTCGTTTTGTGAATATATTCACTTATTTTAATATTGGCGATAATTATGGAGAGGAGTCTTATGGAGTGGAATCTTCCTCTGTAACTTTTAGCATGATCTTTCGGAATTTCATACTGTGAAGGAATTTGGTTTATTTATGATCTGAAAAATGTCTCTCATAGCTCCGAGTTAAAATATTCTACCTACATCCCTGAGCTTAGTTCCCAGTATATAAATGAACACTTGCTATACTATAGACACATTTATGTTTTGTCCTCTAACAAATTAGAAAAACTCTATTTAAACATCCTGTGGTCCGGCCCTCTTCTGCCTGACAAGGGCTATCCCCGCCACGACCCTGTTTAAAAAAATGATTCCAGGAGCTGCGAACTCGGGAAACTGAAGTAATTCTCAGGATTAATTCACAAGAGCGCAGAAAAGGGTAAATTTAAAAAAAAAAAATTAAACAGGGGTGTTAAAATCAAACGCATTTCCTTTTTGGCAATGTGATATGAAAAACTTAAAGGCTGAAGCATTCCACAGCTGTAATTCACAGGGGCGCAGAAATGGCTAAAATAAAAATTTTTGTTAAAGCAGGGCGTCAGAACTAGGCACATTTCCCTTTTGCCAGTGCGATAAAAAATTGCAAAATTTACTTTTTAATTTATTTTTCTGTTCTTGTCAAATGACTTAGACGATGTCTTTGTCGTCCTCGCTCTAGAATACATTATGATTTATCAGGCCGTACTAAGGGAGTGAAATCCGAAATATAGAGTGTTTACTCGCGTAATAGTCGCACTTTTTGTCAATTTTTCATGGTGAAAGTGTAGATGCGACTATTATGAGGGGAAATTTTCTTCATCATTATATTGTAACTTTAAAGCAATTTTTTTCTGCTTCAAAACAGCAGTGTGACTATTACGCTAGTAAACACGGTATCTTCCTTTGGAACATTTTTTTAGCACGATCTTTTGAAATTTTACCCAGTATAGAAATTTCGTTTATTTACGCTCTGAAAAATCTCTCTCCTGGAGGGATATATGTCTGTTTCATTTGGAAACAGCAGTGTAGCCCGGTGTAACTTAGCAGAACCGTCTAAAGTATGCTACTCCCTTTCTGAAGCTTCAGCGACAACTTAATAATTCTCTAATTCCCGGAATCTGGAGGCAGCATTTCAGTTTTTCATTTGGGGGTCCGAGATTTGATGCACTAAAATCCAGAATATGAAATAAATAAGATGTTTGTTAAATTTGGGGTGCGACTGCGCCCCTATTTGCCGCCCTTTTCCGGAATCATTATGCTAATAAAATCCTACCCTTTTCTCCCCCATACAGGTGTGCTATTAAAAAAAAAAAAAGGAAAGAAAGAAACACAAATTAGGAAAACTATTTAAACCTCTTGTGATCCTTCCGATTTTGTGCCTCCTCTTGTGTTTGTGCCCCAGGCGAAGGCCGTTCCCACGGTAACCTCGTTAAGGCCCTGATTGTAAAACCGATTCTAGGGGCTGAGAAAAACTTAGGAAGCTGAAATATTCCAGAGCTTTAATTCACAGGGGCGCAGAATTGTCTAAAACTAATATTTTTGTTAAAGCAGGGATGCCAAAATCAGCTGCATTTTCCTTTTCTCTAACTTGATAAAAAAAAAAAAACATCGATTTTGTGTGGCTTTATTCAAAATTAATTATAGCTTGTCTTCCTTGGCGTGCATTTTTTGCGGCATTTCTTTTGATGTATATCAGAAAGGAAGGTAATTTGAAACAATTTTTCTAAACATCCGGATAAGATCTGCAGTAAGGTGGCAGTGACAGCTCAAAATAATTATCGAAGGTAATGAATCAGCAGGTCCAGAGACCACCCCTTCCGACCATTCTGACGATCTGCGGAAGAGGATAATTTAGCATAGCCTGGAGGTGGAGGCCTGGACACTCAGTGGACATCTGGACGTTTCCCATGAATGAAGAACGAAGCGATCAAAGAACGCTTCCTGACAATACACACCGGAAACTTTAGAAGTGTCTAAAGGTATTTGTTAGGGATGCACCGAATATTCGGTATATTGCCTATTCGGCAAACAAACCGAATATTCAGTTCGGCCGAATACTTAAATATTCGGCAACCGAATAGTAAACAAATTAAAGTATTCACCAATTAGTAAACAAATACATATTTTTTATATCATGAATGAAAGATATAGTATAGTACCATAGTACTAAATTAATTCCAGTTGTTATTTACTAATATCACATGTGAATGCGCGTTAGAAACCCTTAGAAAGTCCTCCTACCAAGGCACCCCCCCGAATATTTGGCAGATCGCCTTAGCGTAGTATTGCCACAATTACACAAAAAACTAATATCACAATGAAATTAGTTTTAATGTAAGAGAAAACACTCCGATGTTAAATTTAAATTTCGTTGCTTATCAATTTTTCTCAAGTCTTATGACACATTACATTAACCTTGCTATTACCATCTCATTTAAATTTGAAACAGTAATCAGGAAAAAAAAAACTCATATCATTAAGTGTTCATAAATATGTAAAGTCAATTAACTGCTATTTTTTAAATTAAATATGCAGGTAAAAAATTACCAGCATTTCACTAATATTTAGAAAAGTTATTAATGATATACAAAGGAAACACACTTGGATATTAAATTTTGCAGCATTTTAATTTTTGAAGTTTTACACCATATGAAATATTGTTTAAGAATAAACTAATTAAATTAATCATTGCCAAAGTTTAATAAATTTTAACCAAGTATTTGGTATTCGGCTGAATATTCGGTATTCGTTATTCGGCAAAATATGGTATTCGGTGCATCCCTAGTATTTGTGATAATAATACTGCTTAAAAGCTTGATGAGAGCAGTCAGTACGCCCATCTGAATATAAAAAAAAGGAAAATGTTGGGAAATACGAAAAAAAATGAAATTTGGCACCCCTCGATAAAAACTCAAGGGTAGGCAACTGCCTATGCTTCAAACCGGCCCTAAGACAAATAGATGTGTTAATTGCCTGAAGGAAAGTAAATAATACCGACTCAAATAGGATGACTGTTATTTTGTCACATTTCTGACTTCATTTGTATATACGTCAGCTTTATAATAACTGTCAATAAATAAAACTGTGAACAAATAAACTTTTTGTCATCTTTGTGTAAGGCATGCCCATACTTAAATAGAAATTATTTAGCTCCCACTGACTAGAATCTGCTTTAAGAGATACACTATATTTCTAAGAACTTTCAATTTAGTGTTTCAAATTCTTAAAAAAGTTGTTTATGGGACGTGCCGTTTCAGTCTCTGAAATGATTGGGTGCCTGTATTCTGCCATACCCTGTAAACCAACAATTTTTTTGTTTTTTTAAATGTGTGGAAAGTTATACAACTAAAATTTACATAAAGAAATAAATAATTGAAAAGATGTAGCAATGGTGTTGCCAAAAGGGAAAACAATCCAACTGTTTAATTTTTTGATTGTTTATTTTTCAGAAACATTTGCTTTATATGTTAAATCTCTTTAATGTATTAAAATTTTCATTTCTAGTAACCCTACCTACAAAAGCTGGCGCAGTATGGAACCTCTTACCTGAAAAACCAGTTATCCAGAATAATTTTTCAATTGATTAAATTCCCTTTTTTTTTTTTAAAAAAAAAAAGAGTGCAATCAGTTCTTTTTTCATTTCTTTTGTGTGTGTCTGTTTTCCCCATTTTGAGTACTTCAACTAGAATTTAAAATGTAAGCAATCAGGTAAGGTGTTTCATTTACTTTTTTTAATGTGTGTAGGTAAGTGTCCAAGAAGCTATCATACATTTACTACCTCCTCTCTAAATATGATATTTATCATGATTTTTTTAATATTATTTTTCTAGTACATTAACTCTTTGGATCCCGCAACAGTTTAAATCATCCGAGTGCCTTCATTCCCGTAATAACCGAGTGTAGTCGACAAGGTATTCACTCCCCCCTTACCGCGTGTCCGGTTAGCAAGCGTGAAGAATGAGGCGGGGCGATTTTTGATGAATTGGGTTTAATCGCTGGGGGAATTTCCGGTCAAGCGGGAGAAAAGCGTAAAGTAATTTTAAAATTGTGTCATTGCCCAGTGTGTAAGGTGTTGTCAAAAGCAGTTACAATAGACCTTCTGGTTATCACAATAGGATTCCTCTTTCCGGGAGTGCTTTCTCAAGAAGGGAGGTTCTAAATTGTCAAAAATCAGTGATAAAAGAGCTCTCTTTCGTTAGATGGGAGAAGGCATTTTCGGCTATTTCCCTGGGAATCAACAGCTGTAAAATTATCTTGGAGCTGGGAACTAAAGAGTTAACAATGATTTTTTAAATTATAATTAAAAGTAGAGTAACATATACGCTACCAATCCAATCAGTGGATGTTGTGTTAATGTCCAACCAGTTTTCTAGAATGCATCTGGATAACAGGTTTTATACTGTATTACAAATAGTTGAAAAAAAGACGGCACATATGAGGCACAGATCGTATTTCCAAGACTGATAAAATCTCTGAACAAAATAATTATTTTAAATTCATTTATTTTAATATTTGGAATTGAACTTTTCATCAAGAAGCAAAATAATAAAACTTAATGCAATAAAAGAAGCATGGAAGTAAAAGCCAAAAAATAAAGACATGGTAAAATAGAGCAAATATTAATAATCACAAAATATTCTTTCATGATTATTTTGCAAAACATTCAGATCGAGGAATTTTTTGCAGGTATCCATTTTCGTGAGAACTATTTATTTTTGTGAATTTTCATACAAATTTTTGTAAAAGTCACTTTTTTCTTAAAATTATTAATAAAAACCAAATTAAAATATAGGGCAAAATGCTAGATAAAGCATTGTTTCAATCGATTGTAATTTTGTGAAGGTGTCGTAAAACTTATCTTCAATTTTGAATTCATTGTTCCCTGACATTACATAGGCATATTTGATGATTACATTTTGTGTTAACAATATGAAAAATGTTTTTAATTTTAAAAACATTGATACATGGGCTAGATTTTTTAAAGCTAGTTTGAAAAGACTAAAATGATAGGGAAACATATTTTTATTCAGTGTTTTTTTCTTATTACAAAAGATGTATTTCATGAATAAAAGTATAAAAAAACAACTTGCAATAATTACATGGCGATAAAATTTATTTGTATAATATTGATGTCGTGCAATGACCTTTAAAAAAAAAAAAAAATATTTCTGCTTTTCCCCTACTTTTCTGTGAAACAACTATTTGGGAATATCCATCTCAAGAATTATTTCAGTTTCCTCGCACAGCTGTTCAGTCATTGTAAATTGCAAAAATTGAAGTTCACTATCCAATCTAAACACCCAGAAATGTTGACAGACAGCCATCAACAGATTATGTGAAACTGCATACCGTCCACAGGCCGCTTTAGTAGAGCCAAGGTTGCTTCGACAATACTGCAGATTTTTTGCAGGGATGCTGTTACACATCCTTCATGTAGTCCAATCTCTCCCTATGTGATTTCCTCTCAGAAGGAACAGGTGCATGCCTGGATACAGTTATGGTTCTGTAGGCAATTGCAACCATTTTTCCAAGAAGGGATTCATCATCTTATTTCAGGGGATGAATGTATTAAGGCTTCCAGTGAAATAACTTATATTTTATGTAATTTTATTCATGATTTCCATTTTGATTTGCATATGAATGAAAGCCCATTGTATCTTTACACAACTTGATGATTTTAGGACCCTGTAAAATAATTTTAGGCCACTCTAGAAAAATCCATTTTTCCGCTGCAAAAATTAAAGATCTTCAGGGGGATACAGATACCTTTAAGAATATTCAAAAGGATACCAATTTACCAATGCACATCATTTTCCTTTCTCCGAAAAAAGCTTTATATAACTGCAAGAAACATAATGTTTCTCTCCAATGTGGGTAAAAAGATGAGTGTTCATATGTTCATTTTTTTTAACGTGTTAGCACTTTCACTCACAACAGGAACATTTTTCCTTTGTAAAAAGGAAGAATTTTTTTAGAACAATTTTGCCCTGTCTTCTACCTTATTTCAAAGTCTAGTTTAGGTGGGTGAAGGAATGTTGTATCTTCGTTATAAAGAAGGGGGAGTAAATCTGACTTTGGTTTCAAATACTCCCGTGTGAGTAGCAACATTTTATGACTTTGTCAGCATAAACTAAATGTAAATTAACATTTCACTAGTGCTATATATTGATGAAAGGGTATTAGGTAAAATGAATAAAATGAGTGTTTTGGGTATAAAATATAAAGTATGACAATTTTTTCTCAAAAAAAAAAAAAAAAAAATCTTAAATAAATATGAAAATTGCGTTCTCTACTGTAAAAGTTTGTAGAACTGATGTATTTTATGATATAAGTCAGCAAAATTGTTTTTACAAATATTTTTAGGCAGAAATATAACAGGCTACAAATATGTAATGGTGTAATGTTAGAAGAATTCCTTCTAGTATACATCAAACATGTAACTTTCCCATCTCATTGGTTATAAAATATTTTTCGAAAGAAAACTTTGATACATACGTTACAAATAAAATGTCACCAAAAAAGGTTTCTATCCTGTGTGCACACGAAGATGTATATTCAACTTTCCTTTCTCAAGGAAGCCTTTTTTACATATGTCACACACATAAGGTTTCTCACCTGTGTGCACAAAAAGATGTCTATTCAAAGCTCCTTTTTGAGAGAATCCTTTCTGACATATGTCACACACAAAAGGTTTCTCTCCCGTGTGCACACGGAGATGTCTATTCAAGTTTCCTTCCTCAGAGAATCCTTTCTTACATATGTCACACACAAAAGGTTTCTCTCTGGTGTGCACACGAAGATGTCTATTGAAGACTCCTTTATGAGAGAATTCTTTCTGACATATATCACACACAAAAGGTTTCTTTCTGGTGTGCACACGAAGATGTCTATTGAAATCTCCTTTATGAGAGAATTCTTTCTGACATATATCACACACATAAGGTTTCTCTCTGATGTGGTAACAATGATGTCTATGCAAGTTTCCTTTATCAGAGAATCCTTTCTGACATATGTCACACACATAAGGTTCCTCTCTCGTGTGCACAAAAAGATGTCTATTCAAAGCTTCTTTTTGAGAGAATCCTTTTTGACATATGTCACACACAAAAGGTTTCTCTCCCGTGTGCACACGAAGATGTCTATTCAAGTTTCCTTTCTCAGAGAATCCTTTCTGACATATGTCACACACATAAGGTTCCTCTCCCGTGTGCACAAAAATATGTCTATTCAAAGCTCCTTTTTGAGAGAATCCTTTCTGACATATGTCACACACAAAAGGTTTCTCTTCCGTGTGCACACGGAGATGTCTATTGAAGTTTCCTTCCTCAGAGAAACCTTTCTGACATATGTCACACACATAAGGTTTCTCTCTGGTGTGCACACGAAGATGTCTATTGAAGTTTCCTTTAAGAGAGAATTCTTTCTGACATATATCACACACATAAGGTTTCTCTCCTGTGTGCAAACGAAGATGTCTACTGAAGTTTCCTTCGTCAGAGAAACCTTTCTGACATATGTCACACACATAAGGTTTCTCTCTGGTGTGCACACGAAGATGTCTATTGAAGTTTCGTTTAAGAGAGAATTCTTTCTGACATATGTCACACACAAAAGGTTTTTCTCCTGAGTGTCTATGAAGATGTACATTGAAGTTTCCTTTATGAGAGAATCCTTTTTGACACATGTGACACACATAGGGTTTCTCTCCTGTGTGCGAACGAAGATGTGTATAAAAGTTTCCTTTATGAGAGAATCCTTTCTGACATATGTCACAGACATAGGGTTTCTTTCCTGTGCTCATGCTAAGGTGTCTCTTGACAGTGAGCTGTGTTGATAAGTTCTGACAACCCAGAGCTCTGAAACATTCACTCCCCTGCATAGTAACCAATGTTCCAAAGTGGATGCACGGAGAATGTTTTTCTGCAAGTATCACTGTCACACGTTTTCACATCCATAGGAATAGAAATGACTTACTGCTGATGATCTTGCGATGAATGACTGCATGTCTAAGTGTCCAAAAATGCCAAACACAACACTTCCCAGGCCCAGAAGAAATTATAAATGATCTAGCAACCTGTAAGAAAATAAATGAAACAATTTTAATGGAAAACAATTAGAAGAAAAAAAAATTATCTTATAAATCTCCTAGAAATTTTGTAACAAAAGGAATAACATTAAACTTATGAAGCCTACTTTACATTAAATCAACTACCGAGTGCTTTAGATTAAAAGTTGGGAATCATATAAAATAGAGCTGTCCAAGATATCTCACATTTTTTTATTTACTAGGGGAAGGCAGGGTAAGATGACGAATTCAGTATTTCTTTGAGGTATTTACGTATGGCAGTACGTCTTGGTCAGCATAATATACATCTATTGGTGAACTAAGACAAGCACTAGGACACCTGTACTTGCCATTTAGAGTCCCAAGGTGTTTGTCTAATACGTGACTGTCTCAATGTAAGGAATCAAGATTCTATGTAATTCTTTTTACGTTCTCACTAAAACTTCTGAATTCTCAGCTTATTTCATACAAATTTATAGTAGTCATTAGTAAGATATTTTTTTTTATAGTATCACGTTATTAAGATATTTTTTTAGTTACTAATAAAAATTGATTTTGTAAAAATGGTGTGAAGGGAAAAGATTACGAATAATTTTTAGCTCATCATCTCACCCACATACTTTTTTAAATATATTTTCTCCAGTTTTCATTTCTTATCAGTTCTTAAGTGCATATACGACATAACAAAAACAATTAAAGGCAGGCAGTTGGAATTTTGAGAGAAGAGTGTGAGAAAGACTAGGAAGAAATTACCATCGTTTCTGTTATCAGAAACTCCCATAAAATAAGCTTTAAAAGAGATAAAAATAGAACAAGAAGAGAAAGAGCTAAAAATACTAAAAAAACTGACTGAAATGCCAAAGAAAACGAAAGGTGCGAAGAAGAAACCACTTCATTAAGAATTTTCTTCATCTTCTGATGCCGACTATTCTCATTCTATACCGTACATCAATACTGAAGACAATAAGAACTTGGAGCATTTTAAACATAAATTCTGCATCATCATCCCGTAATCCCATAATTTGTGCAGAAGAAGGCAAAGATGAACTTTGATATCAGTGCATAAAGTGGGCTCATAATAAGTGTTCTGGATAGGATAGTAGAGAAACCAACTAAAGACCTTAAAAATGTTACCTGCGCATTTAAATATATTTTTTCTGTTTCTTATTAAAATTATTTGCTATTAAAGTGTTCATGAATGTTAATTCACATTCCGGAGTTAGTTTGTCATCTTACTCTATCCCATTAGTCAGCTTACTTCATGGCTGGAGAAAGATAACAGAAATTACCTTATTTAGGAGGACCGTTGTTTTTCTTCTTAAAAGTTAAAACAGGCATTGAAATAATTCTTGGTGTAAGGCAAGACACGAAAGAAGTTATCACAAAAGCCTCAGACTCATTCACAGTGGTCAGTGAAAATCATAATAGCTTAAGTTCGTCATCTTACCCTGCTTTCTCCTTTATTTTAAAACTAGCTGCGTGCCCGTTCTTCGCACGGTAGGAAACGAAAAATTTCCTCACATGTGTAATTCGAATTAATTCCAGTGATGTGGAATCTAGAAAAAGCAAAATTATTTCACTCTTGACTTAAAATTTGCGTCATATATGTAATAACCTGAGATCATTTCAATATAATGACACAAAAAAAAAAAACTATGTCAGCATCATTCCGTATCAAAAAAGTGAAAATGGACCGTTTGCAGTGAACTTCTCACTTTCAAAATGTCTTATTTCCTCAGACATGCTGTCTTTAGGTTCACGTTTTAGCGTTAAATACCTCAGATACTACATGAAATGGACATTTTTTTAATTTTAAAAATACGTCACCCTCTCTTGCAACCCTTTACAAAAAGAAAAGAGATAAGAGATAAGACTGCGCTATTTATAAAGGCTTTAAAATTGTTTTTCTCAGTTTAATTTTTCTTCTCGCAAATAAATCCAGTATTTCTAAAAGGAAATCGAGCCAAGCAAAGAAATCGTCTGCTCGCGGGACCCGTTTTTATTTATTTTTTTCAACTGGCAATTTTAATCATTGTTACTGTATCCATGATAACCAAACCGCAAGATATCAAACCGAAACTCATAAGCAGGTACTACTGAAATGAAAATCCTTCTTTACTTAAAAATTCGTAAAAATTCTCCTAATTTATATTTTCCCCCGTTCTTCTTTTAAAAGTGGGCGAATTGTGTGCTCCGTCTTTTGTTCAAATATAAAAAAGTTATGACGGATAGAATTCAAGATGCAGCAGTTTTAAAAATATTTTTCGAAAGTCAGCGTCAAATTTAATTTTATTTGAAAAATTCCCAAAAATCTGCAAATTATGTTACACAGTCCGAACAAATAGTTTTTAAAAGAAAATTTTCTCCTCTATACGATGATGTAAATATCGTTTTCTTGCGATCGCAATTACCGGCGTTATTATGTATTACGCAAGAAAAATCGCTAAAAATCGGACAAAACATAAAATAAAACATTTTCTAATTCGAATTTCGAAAAAATCGCTTCGAGGTGTGTCCAGACCCGTCTTGGAGAATTTCCGTACCAAATTGGGTAGGTCTACGATCACCCGTTTCGGAGCTACGCGAGACACAGACAGACAGACAGACAAACGGACAGTTTACACTCTGTTTTATTTATATAGATGTGTGCTTTAAAAAATACAGAGAAAGGAAACAAAGGGAGTTTTACTCTCAATGAAATTACTTCATGGGCAGAAAACTCACCAAAAATTTACATTCCTGGTCGGGCATGTAACCTAAAATACATGTCTGAACCTAAATTTTACTAGTCCCAAAAAACTACATTTTGTTGCTCTGCAAAATTTACATTATTCATATTGCTTGAATAAAAGAAAAAATCGGAAAATCCTTAAACACACACGAATTTGGGGTTTTTATCTTTCTCCATAATTGTGGGGGTTTTATATTCTGTTTACACTGCAGTTAAAGTATTGTGATTGCCAGTCAGACATGATAAAATCACAGAAATAGAACATGGACATTTATTTTTTCTGTACCAAAATTTGAAAAATTCATGGCATTTAAAAATGTATATATAATTTTTTTAAAAAGGAATTTATGAATTTGCACAGTTGATTTTTTTTACATGCCCAGTCAGGCAAGTGGGAAAAAGAAACACATGCCTGGCTGAAAATTTTACATGCCCCGGGCATGTTTTGCATATAAAGCCACTCCATTTGCAGTTCAGTACAACAGGGATGTACAGAACGACCGTTTCGGAGGAGATGATGATACAGACAGATAGGCGCACACAGATTTTAATAGTATAGATTACAAATAACTTAAAAAAGATTATATATATATATAAGGCACAGATGTTATTTCCAAGATTGATAAAATTTTGAAAGAAGAAAAATTTTTTTGCTATGAAATTGAACAATTAACCAAGAAGAAAAATAATAAAGATTAATGCAATAAAATAAGTATGGAAATAAAACCCAAACATTAAACATGTGGTAAAATACAGCTATTTATATCATTTCAGAAAAACGCATCACCTGAAATTTTAAACTCCTTTTATCCATGCAATTGTATTAGTAATTTTAAAATTTATGAACTTTAAGAAATACATTTCGACTTGATTCTTTTACATGCTTTTTAATTTCACATGAAAATGACACATTACCTTATGAAATGTCGTACATATGTGTGAAGACAGCCTTTTATTCTAATTACTGACTGGTCGAGGCGAGTATTATGTTCAAAGCGCATGGTCCAACTGCATCAAATGTGACTTCAAGAATCTGCCTTGAGCTGCCTTACTGTTTTAATACATATAGATGCCAGAAAAAGTATCTGTTTGAATAGACTGTATTTTTGTGAAGGTCTCATAAAGTGGACCAAATTTTCCCTGCATTGATCCCTGACATTAAATAGGCATATTTGAAGATTAATCACATTTTGTAGGAAAAGTATGAAAAATGATTTTACTTTTAAAAATATTGATACATGGGCTAGATTTGATTGTTGATACATCGGCTAGTACTAAATAATAGGGCAAAACACAGAAACATATTTTCATTCAGAGTGTTTTTTCTTATTACAAAACTAGTTGCGTGCCCGTTCTTCGTATGGTAGGAAATGGAAATTTTCCTCATATGTGTAATTCGAATTAATTCCAGGGATGTGGAATCTAGAAAAGCAAAAATATTTGACTCTTGACTTAAAGTTTGCGTCATATGTACTAACATGAGATCATTGCAATATAATGACACAAAAAATAATTATGTCAGCGTCATTCGCTATCCAAAAAGTAAAAAGTTTGACTGTTTGCAGTGAACTTCTCACTTTCAAAATGTCTTATTTCCACATCATGCTGTTTTTTAGGTTCACGTTTTAGAGATAAATACCTCAGACACTACATAAAATGGACATTTTTTAAAAATTTTAAATTACATCACCCTCTCTTGTAACCCTTTACAAAAAGAAAAGAGATAAGACCGCCATTTATAGAGGCTTTAAAATTGTTTTTCTAGATTATGCAGTTTAATATTTCTTTTCACAAATAAATCAAGTATTTATAAGCAGAAATCGAGCCAAGCAAAGAAATCGTCTGCATAGACTGAAGAATATCTATGTACACAAAACAAAATCTTTGGAATGCAAAACTTTTTTTCACATTTTCAGAAGAGCGCTCATTGTAATTGCTTCACAACTGACTTTGACTTCTAGTCGTACAATAACAGCAGTATTTGGCTTCAAATATAACGCAATAAACAACAGTTCTAATTCGTATTTTGAAGGGATCCGTCCTGGGAAATGACCATACAAAATTTGGTAGGCTTACGATTTGGCATAATTCAATCAACTTAAATCAACTGACTTCATTTAGTGAAAATTCTGAATTTAGACCGTCTTAAATCGCCTTAATAACTGCATTATTTCTACACAAATTAAAATTCCATGCCGTATTTCAATAAAACCTTGTTTTTAAAAATACACTCTCATTAAATTGCAACAAGCGCTAGAATCATCTTATCAAAATGGCATATCAACCATTTTATTCTTTGCCAAATTTAAAAGTTGCATATTTTAGTCTCTGAAAATTTCCAAATCCTATTTTTCTTTTGAGTATAAAACATTTCATTCCTTCTCTGATTTCACATGCACATGATATTTTAATTTAAAAAATAACCTTACAAATAATCTAAAAAAAAAAAAATGTTATTCTTTTATTTTTACTTCAAGAGTCTGAATCATTTAATAAACGTGTCAAACATGGCAACCTAGATATGCTTAAATTCTCCCTTTTTCCACTGCGGGGTTACAATTGCAAAATGGCGAAGCGAAAAAAGTGAGCCTTTTGCGATACGTTTTTTATCGATATCTCCTAAAATAATTCGAATTTTGAAAAAATCGTTTCGAGGTATGTCGGGACCCGTCCTGGAGAATTTCTATACAAAATTTGGTAGGTCTAAGACACCCGTTTCGGAGCTACACGAGGTGCAGACAAACAAACTAACTAACCACCTAACAGACAGTTTACACTTTGCTTTATTTATATAGACATGTGTTTTACTGATAAGCTAATTTCTAAATATAAAAGAACAACTTGCAATAATTAATTCCTGAAAACTTTATTCATATATTGATGTTGTGCAGTGACTTTATCTGTTTTTAAATAAGAAAAAAACTTTCCTTTTGCTTTTTCACTACTTTTTTGCAAAACAACTATTCAGGAATGTCCAGCTCATGAATGGCAGTTTCCGTCTACAGCTGTTCATTCATCGGAAAGTGCAAAAATTGAAGTTCACTATCAAATCCAAACATCCAGAAATGTTGACAGACAGGCATCAACAGATTTTATGAATCTGCATACCATCTGCAGGCGGTTTCAGTAGTGCTGAATTTGCTTCAACAATCCTGTAGAATTTTTCCCAAGCGATTTCCGCTCAGCAGGAACAGGTGCATGCCTGGGTACAGTTAAGGTTCTGTAGGCAATTGCAACCATTTTTCCAAGAAGGCATTATTCATCTTGTTTTAGGGGATGTATGTATTAAAACTTCCAGTGAACTGATAGCTTATGTAATTGTATTTCATGCTTTCCATTTTGATTTGCATGTGTATGACTGCCTATTGTATCTTTGTACAAGTTGATGATTTTAGAACGCTGTAAAAACATTTTTGTCCCCAAGAAAAAATCCATTTTTTGTTTTTGTTTTTTTTTGTCATAAAAGTAAAATGTTCTTTAGGGAGAAACAGGCACCCTTGGAATATCCAAAAAGGATACCAAGTTACAACAGTGTGAATCATTTCCCTTTCTCAGAAAAAGCTTTATTATGCATGTCACACACATAATATTTTGCTGCAATGTGGGTAAAATGATGAGTGTTCAAGGGTTAATTTTTTTTAAAGAATCACTTCTAACATATATCGCACATGTAACATTTCTAATCTCATAGGTTATAAAATAGTTTTTCGAAAGAAAAGTTTGATTCATAGGTTACATATAAAATGTCAACACTTAATGTCACACACATAAGGTTTCTCTCTGGTGTGCACACGAAGATGTTTATTCAAGAATCCTTTATGAGTGAATCCTTTGTTACATATGTCACATGCATAAGGTTTCTCTCCCGTGTGACAACGAAGATGTTTATTCAAGATTCCTTTCTCAGAGAATCCTTTCTTACATATGTGACACACATAAGGTTTCTCTCTGGTGTGCACACGAAGATGTTTATTGAGACTCCTTTATGAGTGAATTTTTTCTGACCAGGGCACGAAATTAGCGGTCGTTAGTCGTATTTTGCAACTGTAATTTTTGTTTTGACGACCGAGATTTAAGAACCAGTCATCATTTTTGACGCCTAACAGTTTGCCCGAGACAAGCGACTATTTTGGCATCAGCCGACTCCGACGACTTTTTAAACAAAAATATAGCGAAAAATAAATATTCAACGAATTCTGGGGACTTTTTTACTGTCTAGACGACTATTTTTCAAAATGTGCTGAAAAAATATAAACGTAAATTTTCGTGAAAAAAATTTTAGCTTTCGTAAGCACCACTCCGTGGTAGAAAAAAACGATCCTCTGCAGACAGTCTTCTGTTTTTGAAAAACATGCGGAAGACCACTTTCTTGTCTTGTGCGGATGTGTAATCATTTAAATCGCACTTTTTGTAATGTAAACAAATAGAGGAACTTAAAGAAATTTAGCCATAATTTTTTAACTTCATGTACATTAATGAAGTTGATCGGAAGAAACTACGAGCTCGCGTTTGCCATATTGGATTCTTTCTGCAAATGAGTGTTTTAGTGGTAGCTCGGCTCGTATGGCAAGATGCGATGATAATACTTGATATCAATATTGATGAACGCACGAGATCCTTTTAAATAAGGCAGTATAAAAGTTAATTGGATTAGTAGTTAATATTCATTAATAAAATATAACTATTTACTGCGGGAGAGTGCAGGTATACGGGCCGGATGCCATCTTGGATTTTATTTGCCGCAGCGCGTTGCAGCGCCACAATAACAGCTGGTTAAGTGCAGCAGTTCGTGACTGAAAATAGTACATGGATTGATTGTAATTTCATGAAAAAACGAAAGAAGATTTATTTATTTGTGGGTGTGCGTGGGGGTGGGGGTGACATTAGCAAAACGTTTGGATTTTGGGAAAATCTAAATTTCGGACTTCCGGCCTAAATTACGATAATTCAAATAAAAATATTATTTGAATAATAATGTTAGTTGATGGTTTAAACTTAATAAAATTTATATATTTTAAATAAAACTCTTTTATGAGATAATGTGAATTTAAAAAAAAAAATATTAATTGAACTAGTTATTTGAAAATATTAAAAAAAACCTTTTTATTTAAATATAAAAATTTTAATAATTAAGATAAAGTTCAGTTTGTATTAAAATATGTTTTAAGTAATTTAACTAAAAATAATTTTTAGTAAGATAAAATAGCTATGTAAAATAATAAATCCTTCTTTGTGACATTGAAAGCTTTCATAATCCAACGCAACTTCAGTTCAACCCACTGAGAATACAAATACAGATTTCCACAATATTAACATGTACTACCTGTTTGTTTACAGTGGCGGTTGATCAGGTGACATTTTGAAGCTAGTATACGTATACTGCATGCTTATCTACCATAGGCATTGCAGTTATATAGCAACAATTTATAAAATACTTCTAAACTAAAACTAAAGACCATGTTCTTGTAAAATGTATCATAATATTTTATTCTGGATGCATAAGTGGAAAGCCATAAAAATTGATTTTATATTTACTTGCTATTTATTACTATCTTAATTTTAATAGTCCTGATCTTCTTTATTATTACTGTACATAATCATTAAGCCTACCTGTTTATAGTTTATGCATATAAACAAAGCAAAGGTTTTCAAAACTGCACCTGAACAAGACAGTTTCGCAACCGGGAAAAAAAAGTTAGGTACCATTGACACCCAGATTTTTGCTCCCAATTTCTCACCCTGCTGGTCAACAAATCTTTTCTGCCAATTCACTTTTTTCAAATAGCCTTTTATAAATTTTATAAACGCGCTTTATATTTCAATGCAATATAATTTCAAACATCGGTTGAAAAGTATAAACTTACCCAAAAGATTAAGAAATATTTTGGTGAAACAATCATTTTAACTGTTGATACAAAAGTTAGCATAATGGCTTGCAATAAACGAAAATATAATTATTCACAAAAAGGACGGCAAAAGATTTGATATTAAATCACAGGGTGCAATCAGCGATATCGTTCAATATGAACACTTCAAACAGTCTGCACTGCAGATCTTCTCATGAATCTGCGAAGGGCGCTACCACGTCGAATGGTTTCTGCGACCGGGAACCTCTCTACTGGTAACTCCTTAGACAATGGTTTAAAACACGTTAAAAAAAAATTTTTTTTTTGAATATCATCAGATCTTGACTAAATTAACATGAACTGCCCCCTTGTGCATGAAAACATATTTATCAAAATAGGGCCACAAAGTAAAAAATTATCGTTGAACATACATGTAGAAAAGAAAAAAAAAAAAGATTCCAACCAATTGACACTCTTTTTAAGTTCTTTATTTTACTAATAAAAAACTCTTTGAAATTTTGTGACAATAGATATAACACTCATTTTCTGAAACAAGTTGAGACATTGGGTGACCAACAAATTACTTCAGATTTAAAGTTGGCAATCAGAAATACAGCTTTTCCATTTGTTTTATGCTCCTTTTTTATGATGTACTTTCCGGAAAATGGCGATGACAATGTGCTTTATGGTTTTATTTTATATTAAATTTTATTATTTAATTATTTTTGAAATTTAAAATGGATGTTCAGGTTCATACTGACTGTTTATATGCAGTTTTGTATGAATAAACATTCTTTTGATAGTTTGTTTCAGGTTAATATTTTTGTTCTCTCTGCAATATTTAGCGATTTTAATCAAGGTATGAGATAAGCATTGTTTGTTTATGTTTGTTATGATTTAAACTAGTTCTTTACTTTTGCTTACGCAATCTTTTATCAGAACGCTAAAATATATTTTAATTTTTTGTCTTTTTTATTTGTTATTTTTGTGAGGTAGTGTTCTTTTGAATATTATTTGTTTGCATTATTTAATTTATTCTACTAAAAAGAGAAAGGGGAGGGGGCACAGCCCCCCGGCTCACACAAAGCAGAAAAGTAATTAAATTTTATTAAACCGAATTTATATGTGCATGTAAGCTTGTAATCTGTTTATAATTTATTTTTTCATAAAAATATTTAAAAGCCATTAAGATTAAATCATAGCAAAATTAACGGCAATGATCATCTCGGAAACCAGTGCCATCCGATCCGCCATATTGTTTACAATTGGCATCGGCAAGGGAAACTTGGGATGGCGAGAAGATTTTGTCGCCAAAACAGAAGCACACCAAAAAGGACCCATACTAAATCTGTTCCATCCCTGGCGGGACTTTTCATCCTGGAATTTTCTCCTGCCGCTTTTTGCCCTCGAAGAATGGAGCGATTTCATTGGCTGTGCACCAAAAGCATTAACTGCACAAACACAGGCTAGTAAATATAGAATGGTCAGTAGATTTTTGAATATTTTTGTGATGAGTTTGATTTTTTTATCAGTGTAATTTACGTGCAATTTTAATTTGTTAATTATTTGGTTCTGCTTTGTTGATCGTGCAAAATGGCCGGCGATATTCGCTGAAGCTATCGCCGTGTTTACATAAGGCGCGCACCATTTCGGTCGATTTTACCGAACTCTACTCTATGTACATATATTTTGCTTTAAATGTTGCCCTAATAATGAATGCACACAATCTAGAAACACCCCAAAAAGAAACTATCAAACAATGATATTAAATCGACAATATACTGAAATTACATAACTTACCCCATAAAATTACAGATGCAAGGTTAGCCAAAGGAGAACCTAATAAAAACTGATTGTATTTTTTCAATTTTCTTAAAATTGATTTTGTAGCGTCACTTTATGAAAGAGGATCCGGGAATAAATATGAAAAAACTCTTCTATTCCTTTTGAATGCTCAGACAGTGCACAATGATATGTGAATTAAATGCATAAATAAAACATTGTTTAAATTAAATGTATCGAATTTAAAATTATATCAGTTAAACAATAACAAGCAAAAATTTCTTACACGCTACTTTAAAAGAAGAATCGTTCATTCTGAATCATTCATTTTCAACTAAAGAAACCAATCAGGGATCTAACTGAGAACGAGAGTGCAGCCTATGTGATGTCACTTTAAGGATCGCCCAGTTTTTAGAGCATTTCCTCCCATTCGGGTTTGCTTAGCAGCCGGCATTTTCGCCGATCCCAATCGTTTAAATGCGGTATAGAACTAAGGAGACCATACGTCCTCAAAATTCGAGGACGGTTCCCAAATACAGATCTTTTTTTCATTTTGTCCTCAAAAATACTTTGAGTGCTTGGGGACGCGAACAGTCCCCAAATTTAAAGATTTGTACTTTTCCTCTGAAAGTTTCCGTTTAGTTTATTTCTTTCAGAAAAAAAACTGAAGAAATATTCGACTATGAACCAAATTTCCCATTTCCAATTTCCCAACCCCCATAACAAATTTCCCATTTCAGTTTTGTTAATAATTGATTAATCACTTTTCGTGAAGAATCGTGTTTTAAATATGAAATTGACGGAAATTTTTCTTGCATGGAATACTTTTTTTAGAGGGTGCACACTGATATTTTGTATTTTCTAATACAAATATATGTATCTAAAACAAATATTCAAAAATTCGACTATATTTCTTTGTTCAATTTTATAATTGAATTTATTTACATCATACAGCTCTACTAATAGGATTCAGCTAAGTTTGTAACCATGGCATCAAAAATAAAAGTTGTCTGTATTGATTATTTGTGCATTTTATATTTTAAATAGATGCATTAGAAATCTCAGGCTTTTTGACTGTGGATGGCATGTCTGCTCTAGAAAATGTTGCACAGTTATCACAGAGTCTAAAAAAAAAACCAAAGAAACATTTTAAAAAGTCAACACATTTAAGTTAAATAGCAACTAATATATTACATTCCGATTAAAAACGGAACCCTTTCCTCTCAAGAAACAAAAAATTCAATTTTTGCAAAGTTTTAAAATTTGTTTAAAGTTTTCAAAAAATGCCAATATTTATTGTTTTAGTTGTTGCTGATCATATTAAACGTAAATATAATAGGCATTATGAAAACATGTTTGTAGTTGAATGCAGGGTTGTGTCTTCAAAGCAATCTGTGAAGAACATTTAGAAGTTTTAGGTTTTAAGCAAATAAATATTTACATTTTTATTTATAATTTAATTTTCATACGATTACTTTGCGTTTAACTTGTTTTACTTATATTTATTTATTTCCTTCCAGATTTCACAACTCTCCAGTGCATTTATAATTTCTTCTAGCCATGGAAAGTTTCGTGCTTGATATTTTTATATATTAAAGAATATGGTAAAGCAAGACTAGAATGCAGATCAGAAATGTAAAAGTAAAACCACACCATAAATTAATTTTGAGTCTCAGTTATTACATTTCTTCAAAAAGGAAAAATATCGCCAGACATTTGCTGCACAAGGAGCGAGAGAAAATCTCTACAACCTAAAAATTTATTATTTTCTTTGATAAGTGATATTTTGAAAGATTAAATACATCATCAATAAAAAAGTTTGTATGCGCATCTTTATACCCACTCTGAAGAGAAACCTTATGTGTGTCCGGAAGGATTCTCTGAGAATCAATTCTTGAATTTGCATATGGGTCCAGTCCATACAAGGGAGAAACTCTTTGAATGAGACATATATCAGAAGGTGTTCTCTGATAAGTCGAACTGCATCAGATATTTTCGTACCTACACAGCAGAAAAACTTTTTAAGTGTAACAACTTATGTCAGAAAGAGTTTTCTGATAAATCAAACTTCAACAGACTGTTTTCATTCCCACACTGGAGAAAAACCTTTTAAGTGTAACTTATGTCAGAAGGAGTTTTATGATAAATCAAACTTCAGCAGACTATTTTCATTCCCACACTGGAGAAAAACCTTTTAAGTGCAACTTATGTCAGAAGGAGTTTTCTGATAAATCAAACTTCAACAGACTATTTTCATTCCCACACTGGAGAAAAACCTTTTAAGTGCAACTTATGTCAGAAGGAGTTTTCTGATAAATCAAACTTCAGCAGACTATTTTCAGTCCCACACAGGAGAAAAACTTTTTAAGTGTAACTTATGTCAGAAGGAGTTTTCTGATAAATCAAACTTTAACAGACTGTTTTCATTCCCACACTGGGAACTCTCACAAATCAAACCTCCGCAGACACCTTCATATCCACGTAGGAGAAAAACTGTATGCGTATGACTTATGTCAGAAGAAGTTCACTGATAAATCGAACTTTGATAAACATCCTTATTATTGCTACAAAGGAGAGATGGAAATATCTCAGAGAGGAAACTTGAATAAGCATATTCATACCCACACAAATGAGAGACATTTGTGTGACATTTGCAAGGAAAGTTTTTCCAAGAAAGGAACCTTGAATAGACATCTTCGTATTCATACAAGACACAAATCTTATGTGTGCAGCCTGTGTGAGAGAGGGTTTTCCCAGAACGAACATTTAAAGGCACATCTCCGTACCCACACAGGAGAGAAACCTTATACATGTGACGTGTGCCAGAAAGGATTCTCCCGGAGGGAAAATTTGAATGCCCATCTTCGTACACACACGGGAGAGAAACCTTATACGTGTGACGTGTGCCAGAAAGAGTTCTGTGGCAAACCGAGCTTGAACAAACATCTCTGTACTCACAGAGGAGAGAAACCTCATGCGTGTGATTTGTGTCAAAAAAGATTCTCCCGGAAGGAAAATTTGAATAGACACGTTCGTAGCCACATGGTAGAGAAACCTCATGTGTGCGACATATGCCAAAAGGAGTTCTCTGATAAATCATACCTGACTAAGCATCTTCGGAGACACACAGGAGTGAAACTCTATTCGTGTGACACATGCCAGAAAGAGTTCTCAGATAATTCGCATTTTAATAAACATCTTCATACCCACACACGAGAGCAACCGTGTACGTGAAATATTGGCCCTAATGGCACAACCATCCCCTGTGACTGAAATGCGACCACACAATACTGTCACAATAGAGTTACAAACAGTCACCGCGACTCCGCAGCAAAGTCACCCCACAGTCCCTATGTTCTCTCGCTGTGTATTCACTTGCGACCCTTCAGAGAAGTCGCTTTGGGACAATTTTGCGACAGCGAAAAAGAGTTACCGAGATCATGCACTAGATGGCAGCACCAAACTCTTAGACAAGGAAACGCTCAGGTCCAGTATCGAACCCTCGACACACTGGTTCGTAGGCCAGCATGTTACCTTAACGCTGTGGTTACTCTCCTCAGGCTGATTTAAAAGTAAACTGATTGCTGCAAAAGCCGGTACTGGCATGGCTTCTTTTGGAAATTAAAAATTTTTCAGGAGTATTTTATAAATGGAGGGAAAATACCATAATTAATAAATACAAATTAAAAATCTTGGAATCTTTCTTTTTCCTCATAAATTATTTTCAGGAGATAATGTACTGTTTTATTTAAGTATTCATCCGAAGAAACTAATGATTTATTGAAATTTTTTATTCGGTTATGAAATAAATTTGTAATGTGCGACCTGTGGGGGTTGATATATATTAAGGTATGAGGGATAAGATTTATATTTTTGCTATATTTTGCTTAAAAGGGATTTCATATAAAAATAAATAAAATTAATTGGAAAAACATGCATTAGATAAAATAAATAAAGTATTTTTGACTTAGACCCATAGTTTTACCTCAAAATTTTCCTAGCGGAACTTTCAAACACACCAGGGACGTATTTAGGGGTGGGGGGAGGGATCCCGGACCGCATCCGATAACTTAAAGCAATTATTAAAAAACAGCAATTTTGAGACATTTGTATTTACTCTAGTAACAATAAGGTTTAATACAGTAAAAGCTCGACTATCCGGAAAGCACGGGAAGCGTCGAATGCCGGATAAGTGAAAATTCCGGATAGTTGAGCTTGTAAAAAAAAAGATAGAAACATTCGCCGGCAAAACCAGAGGGGGAGGGGAGAGGGGCATTATGCGTGTGCATACTGCTCAATTTTTATTTATGCAGTTTTGTAACAAGATTTTAATTGAATTTATGCTAATGCATGTTATATTGCAGAGTTTAAAGACGTTACAAGACTTTTATTATAATATGTCTTTGCATCCTTGGGAAGATTAATAATAAATTAAAGTAATAACACCTGCCGATTTTCAATGCTTAAAAGCTTTACACTAAGAGAGTGATAAAATAATAATAATAAATAGAGTGTTATTTCCTGCCTCCCCTCCTTCCTCTTCAGTTTCTGTTCAGAGATAACATAGTCAAATCATTGGAATGCTTAAGTCGGAAAGTAGGTCACGAATCACTACATTTAAATAATCTGCAATCAGCATTTCTGCTATGTGTTTATTTTAGCGCGAAAGATGAAACATATCATAGTTCTGAGTTAATCATTAAAAAATATATAAAAGAACTTTTTGAAAATAATGTAAACATATTGCTGTAGTAATGAACAGTATGATCACTGTTTTATCTCCTTGTTGTCCCTTCTGTGCTTGCAGACGCAACAGTGAAATGCTGTGTTTTTGTATTTTGTAATCATTTAGGCTGTTTTTCTTTCGTATTTTTAAACACACCATTGTAATTTATAGAAATATTAGTATTCTCTGGTAATTGGAAATTTGCACCTGTTGCCACCGTACTGTTTGGACAGCTGGAGAGGAGGGGCCACCGTACTAATCAATCTTTTGAGAAGACACAAAAAAGAAATAGAGGGAAGCTGAAAATTTTCCGGTTACTTGGGTGCCGGATAATCGAGCTTTTACTGTATATACCGGATAGTCTCCCCCCCCCATCCGAAATTTAAACCTACATGCGCTATCGAAACATATATGCCATGGGGATATGAAAGAAATTGTTAATTTTACTCACAGGTACTTAGTTTTCACCATTGTGATTAGAACTCTCAACTCTAATATTTTTAAGAATAATATTTTTTTATAAATAATATTGTCTTGTTTAAACGAAATAATTTAAAAATTAACAAATTAAACTAAATTCCATTACTACATAACTGCGAAATTTTATTGAATTACTATTTTCGGATTTTTTTATTAAATGTTTCACGAAAGAAATTGCCACAAAATATTAGAAAAAATGAGTCTGTTTCCAGTCGCAAAAGCGGCCAGTGTGACGTCATTTTGAAGTCCAAAAAAAAAAATCAGTAGTCACAAAACAGTCACACAGTGACTTCACAGTGGAGTCACTGAGCGACCGATCACATACTAGTCACATGGTGACTTCACAGTGGAGTCACTTAGCGACCGATCACATACTAGTCACATGGTGACTTCACGGCGACGTCACCTGGTGACTGGTCACAAATTAACTTCACAGTGACCACATAGTAGAGTCACATCACTCACAAGTCATAATGTGACTAGTATGTGACAGTCCTGTGACAAATGTGACCCTCTGTGACGTCACAGAGACTCTTTTGTGACCATCTGTGCTATTAGGGGAAGAAAGCATTTTTCAGGAAAAAGAAAAAAGACACGGAGAACAGGTAAGAAGCCTTATGTATAACATGCATCAAAGCTCTTTTTCAGAAGGAAAATTTAAAAGGATGGTAGAAACGTTGTAAAAATACCTTTAAAACACGTAAAACTAGAGTATAGGCTGTCGATCACAAGAATAGCTCCCGCCAACAAGTCTGGTTAGTGGCGGTCGCTGTAGCAACTGAACCTGCTCATTTCTAATTGGGAGGGGGGGGGAGGGGGTTGAACGTGAGAGGAATTCGCGGAATGAAATGTAACCTCACACTTCATGTCATTTTTCTAATCTGTTCTCCCCTGCCGAAAATGGGGTGAGATTTGTTTCCAAAGCAACAGACTGACATAGACTCCTTGGCGAGAGCTATTCTTGTGGTCGACAGACAATACTCTCAAGGTCGGTGTCACCCTCATTTTCAGTAGTTCACGAGAATGACACTGCCCTTTGAAATACTCTAGCTTTACAGGATTTAAAGCTGATTTTACAATATTTCTACCATGAAATATTTTCATAATGTTTCTGAATTATTTTAAATTTGAAACTTATTCTTATAGGATCACAGAATGCTGTTCTCATCTATGTAAGGTCAGAAGATGGCCTAGTTGTGTCACAGCTATTGCTTATTAAATAATACATTGGCTAAACTAAAAAGAAGACTTTTGTTAATAAATAAGGGAACTTGGGATACATTTTTTTAATTAAAAAATACCATTTTCATACTACAGTAAAATCCGTTTAAGAATTTCCCGTGAAGTTTCCCCACTTAACCCTTTGAGGCGAAACCCTTTCCCAATGCTGAAAAAAGGGTAGCTGTTGCCATCGCTCGACTGAAGGACCAGCAAGATGGCGGCGGACGATCGAAACGTTCATCGCGTGCCACAGATCTGGAGACCCTTTTTTGACGACAGCTGGCTGTGCGCGGGCACAGCCAACGGCTACCCTTTTTTCAGCACGGGGCAATCTATCCAGCTGTTCTCGCATTTTTCCATTTTTCAGCAGATGTCAGTGCTGTTAAAAATAATCTTTTTACCGGAAATGATGTGCTAAAAAGTAAAGGATTCTCGTGTAGCTATGTCACCCGCAACTATTTTTATAGAAATCCAATCGATTCTTCGGGACTGGCAACAGTCAAAACGTCAGAGTTGGGTGTTCCCAGAGGGGGAACATTCTTTCAGGTTAGCAAGGGAAATGCAGAAAGAATTGGAGGAATTCATTGCAGAAAGTTAGGAAAGTTAGGATAGTTAGTTAGTTAGGCAGCAAGTTATGTTAAGGTTACAAAAAATTAAGAAATGAATGTAACTGAATAAGAGTCTGTGGAAATTCTTAGTTTTCCTGATGCTGTAGTAGGACTAGAAACTTTTCAACGTTCTATTAAAGAAGTTGAAGATGTGAATGTAAAATATTAAAAACAAAAGACCAATTAAAGATTATCGATAAAAAACTGAAGGGATTAATTTCGATTCTAATAATGCTTGAAGCGAATAAAAGATTTAATATAGAATAGTTAATTATATTGTTTTACTTTATTAACTTATTTTTAAGGGTGCAAAACAATTTATTTAAGTAATAAACTTTATATTATTTTTACCGGGTGATTCAAAATCGATGTTAAGGCGATTCTTTTTTAAACCGTAAGTGATCGAAATATACTTCCAGTCAGAAATTTCCTCCAATTAAGAGTAGCTTTCAGATAGGGCATTTTTTTACTGGGGGTTGTATACATATTAAAATACGAAGTTTAATTTCAATACGGTCCCTTTACATTTATAAGAAAGTTGCTCTTTGCCTAAGAAAATGAATAAAACAAATCCCGTGTCTCTACGTGGAATAGTTAGCGAGAAAATGAATTTTGAAAATGATAACTTACACCCCTTTACCTACTTTCCGGTCAGTTTTTGCAGTGAAAAAATCTTTTATTTAGGGGTCCAACTATGAGTTTATAAAAGATAAATAGAAATCCCATTGCTGGGAAAAGGAATCAAACGTGTTCAAATGTGTGAAATGAGCAGGTACAGTTTTACCTAAAAATGATCGGTACTGCTTTTATAAAATGAGCGATCATGTAGTCTTTTAGCGGTCATCTACTCATTACATCATGCTTCTAGAGCAGGAATTTTAAAGTGTAAAGACAATGACAAAAAAATGTTGTAGGTTACTAGGGTGTGGTCACTTTCACTAGAAACTGCCAAACATGCGTTACAGGAAATTCTCGCTAAATTAGGATTGGAGGAGTCAACTGTGTCTATCAAGGACTATTAACCCTTTATAAGGCAGTGGTAAAATACTTACCACCTGCGGTCTATTAAATACAGAGATCCATTGTCATTAGTGAATTTTCTGATTTTTGTTCAGTTCTATTGGATGTCTATTTTTTCCATACGTCTAGATTCTAAATAATATTGGGCTTATGAACTTTTCTTTCATTCGCAGTTTTAAAGAAAGCTCGAATCATGACTCGAAAATGGAGCCTAAGGATCATCGCTTTTAATTATATATATTTGCGTTTCATTCCGTGTACAAGCAACAGGTCGTTTTCCGACTTTGATTTTGTGTATAATTAATGTATTCTCCTGCAAAATTTCTACGTCATTTGAATACTCGTTTCTCCAATTTTCATGTAGGATATTACAGTAGAGGGAAAATATATGAATTAATTCTAAAAAATGGGCTAGAAAAATTCCAAATAATTTCGACTCTCTGCACATACCCTCGCCTTATAAAGGGTTAACATGAATTAACGTCAGTTGAAAAGGAATTACATTTTCTCACTTTGGAGACATCCCCTTAGTGCTTGGCGACCCATGCCAAAATATGAGAATTGCAATATCTCGGAAGCTATTCCACGTAGAGACTCTGGATTTGTTTTATTCATTTTCTTAGGCAAAGAGCAACATTCATCTAAATATACAGGGCAGGAAAAGAGGGACCGTCTAAAAATTAAATTTCGTATTTTAATATGTACATAACCCCCAGTAAAAAAATGCCGTATCTGAAAGCTGCTCTTCATTGGACGAACTTTTCTAATGGGAAGTATGTTTCGATCACTTACAGTTTAAAAAATAATCGCCTTAATATCTATTTTGAATCACCCGGTATAATACTTTAATAGTGTCAAAAGATATTTCTTCAATATTTATCATGGGCGCCGGCAGCATAGGGGAAGGGGGGGGGGAATGGCCTCCCCTGGATTTTTGTATTTAGTGTTTTTCCTTGCTTTTTTGCTCTTTCCAACATGGTAACCATACGTTGAAGTAGTCTTTGCCCCCCTGGGAAATATTCTGCTGGCGCCCATGATATTTATACTGAAATTACTTATTTGTTTTTCAAAATATTAGTCTCCCATTTAAGAAGTTTTGCCCTTCATCCCCTTTGAAAACTTCTTAAGCGGGTTTTGCTGTATTTTCAAATATTCAGTAACTTTCCTTTTAGTCTAGGCAACTAATTTGTTGATCAGATGACAGGTATTGTTTTTTATCATTGTTACTATTGTTATTTAGCTCCTGCCTAAAATATTATGAGCTGTCGAGTTTGCCAGCGTTATGCAAAATGCAGCCAAATTTTTCACTGGCACCAAAAAATAAGTTTCTAAAAGTGAACTTATCTTGTTTATATCTTATGTTTGGCTAGAAATCATCAGACTTAAATATTATCGAATTGCAATTTCAAATTGAACAATTTCGAAAAGCACCAAAAATTTTATATAATTTAATAGGCTTAAAAGCAAATCATTGGGTTGTAAACATCAAGTTATTTAAAATGTTATAATGCGAACAATGCATTTTTTAACTGCTGAAAAAATGCTACTACTTTTGCTACTGAAATTGAGAAAAAGTACGCTGTTTTGGCTACTTTTCATCCAGATAAGGGTCTGCTAGTTTTCTGTGCTGCAACTGAATATTAGGTGAATATCAAATATGCACCGAATATTAGGTTAGTATTCAATATGCTGTCTGTTTGGCTCAGTCAAAAACTTTATAAGATATTTGGCAAGTGAGTAGTTAACAAATTTGAATATTCAATTATTGGTAAACAACATATTTTTTATACCATGAATGAAAGTTATAGTATAGTACCATACAGGGGTCATATACACCCCCCCCCCCCATGAGGACTTTTTTGCCATACAAAATATATATTATTCACTCCCTTATCACAAATACCTATACATATATGAGTTGAAGTAGTCGTAAACCTCCCCCCCATGAAAAATTTCTGTCTACGCCACTGGTACCATAGTACAAAATTAATTTAAATTGTTACTTTCTAATATAACATTCAAAGTAATTTTAATGTAAGAGACAACACTCATGTTGAATTTAAATTTTATTACTTTTCGCCTTTTCTTAAATCTTTACATTTTCATACAACTGCATTAACCTTACTATCACTAAATCATTTAAATATGAAACAGCAAGAAGAAGAAAAAAAAAGTTAAGTGTTTATAAATATGTAAAGTCAATTAACTGCTATTTAAAAAAATATTCAGGTAAAAAAAAATCCCCGCACAAATATTTAAAAAAGTGATTCATAATATATAAAGGAAACATTTGGACATGGACGCCGCCAGCTATGGGCAAAGGTGGGCAAATGCCCACCCTTGTGACAAGAAATCGCACATTATAGATATGAAAAATTTGAAATGTGGTCATTTTTTTTTTTTTCTGATGCTAAGCAAATCATTAATTTTACTTAAATATGTCATAGAAGAAAAATGTACAAAATTCTTAATCTTAAAATAACTTTGAAGAATACCTTTGGGAAAAAAATACAATAGAAAATAAAAATATAACTAACAGGATAAGAACTGTAGCATACGTGGTTGCAGCGTACCACATACTCGTCTAAAATCTTTTATATTAAGTGTCCCAAATCCCCATTAACTTTTCCTCCTCCATGAACACTTAGCATGCAAAGTCCTGATAATGTCTGATCAGTCATTGCTGATCTTATCCAGGACTTAACTCTACTAGAGTACTGGAAAATATCTCTACTCTGCATAGAATCTTTTCCCAAGCGATGCCATTAATCCATCTAAATAATTGATATTTTAAAGCAGTCTTCCTTCTGCATCTGTTTTAATTTCTGGATTAGATCGGCAGACTTGGTAACTAACTGTACGAGGATACTGTTACGAATTTTCGGGGCAACCCGCTGTTCAGGAATTTAAAATAGTTCCAAAATTAGTATTGTAATATTGCTCCTAAGGCCTTCGGTATCTTCCCTTTTGGGGACTTATTTTTGGCGCAAAATTTTCGCCAAAAGTCGCCAAGCTTGGCGATGACTTGGCGCTTTTGGTCATTTGGCGCGATTTTCGCTATGGGGCTTGTAAATTTGCTTTTGCTGCATTAAAATCACATACGTAGCTGCTATTTATATTTCTGGCCTTGGCAACAGAAAGCGTGGCTAGGCGATCGCAGACGATTTAAATCGAAAATTTGATACTTGTAAACATAAATTCTTCCGAACGATTTGCCATTTCAGCTTGATTTGTGTTGTTTACAGGAAATTTTAAAATTCGTCTCGTTAAAAAAATGGAGTTGACTCGTGAACATTTGTGTTCAATTATTTTTCATAACTTTCGGCGTGGATTGTCAAGACAAGAGTGCTTCGATGAACTTAAATTTTTATACAGCGATGAAGCACCATCCTACAGCACTGTAAGCGGGTATAACGAATTTGATCGTGGTCGGTGTTCGATCCAGGCCGAATTCCGTGCAGGTCGTCCAAAATTGGTTTTTCTGCCAGAAAAGATCGATGCTGTGCGAGAACAGATTAAGCAAGATCGTCAGGTGACATACCGTGAGATTGAGGTGTCTCTGAAAATTAGTATGACAGGCATCAATAAGATATTACATGAACATTTGACCGTAAAAAAGATTTGTTCGCGTTGGATCCCGCATAATCTGAAAAACGCTCAAAAGAAGGCTCGTGTCGATTGGTGCAAGGAAATGTTGACAAAATACAATCAAGGTGCATCAAAGGCTGTGTATAACATCCACAGAAGTGACGAATCATGAATCTATGCATATGAGCTGGAAACAAAACAGCAATCAACTGTATGGGTCTTCCAAGACCAGCAAAATCCAACAAAAATTTTTCGAGCAAGAAGCACATAGATCAAATGATTGCATGTTTCTTCGGCATTACCGGTCACGTGGCGACAGTGGCGTTAGAGCAACGCAGGACGGTCAATTCTCAATGGTACACGACTATTTGTTTGCCAGAAGTCGCCGGAGAAATTCGATAAAAGCAGAAGAAGAGACGCATAATTCTTCATCATGACAATGAGAGCTCTAAACACATCGGCTAAAACAAAGAATTTTCAGAAATGCCAAAACATCGAATGGATGGGTCATCCGCCGTGCAGCCCTGATTTGGCACCCAATGACTTTTTTTCATTCCCGTACATCAAAAATAAATTACGTGGACAACGATTTTCGACAGCCGAAGAAGCGGTTGATGCATTCAAAACGCATGTTTGCAGTTACCTCAATCGGAGTGGAAAAAGTGCTTCTAAAATGGGTTCAAACGCATACAAAAGTGCATTGATCTTCATGGAGAATATTTTGAAAAACAATAAAACAAATTTCAATCATAAATATTTGTTGTTTCATTATTAGGCCAGAAATATAAATAGCAACCCTCGTAATAGCGTAATATTTCTCTTCTATGACGTAATCAAAATTCCCGCTTTATGTGGAATCTTCGAGAAATAGTCTGTTCTAGAAGCTTCTTGTACTGCGCCGTTTATAAATACAATTGTTTCAGAGGCCTCAGTTCAGTCTGAGTTGACCTCCCGTCGAGAGTGAACCTCCCGTCCGAGGAGTACGGCGCTTTGCTCTGTGATAGAAGCGGTGTTTCCGCGTGCGTTTTTGAAGCTTTTTTCTTAAGTGCTGTGTGTCAATTCTTCATTGTTGAGTCTTGAGGGGGTGTTAGTGTTATCCCTCGTATATTTCCACTAAATTTTAATTTTGGAAGTGTTTTATTTTGTGTGACAACTACAGCATTTGTGAGAGCTTCGATTCTGAGTGGACTGCTATAAACGAGTTACTGGCCGTTAGTGCCTGTGAATTTTGTACAGCTGATTGTTCTACGAAGTTCTAGAAGCAATAAAGTCTGTGTTCCATCCTGACAAGTGGACTCTTTTCTAGAATTTTCTATACCAACTGGACTTTAGAACGACGTACCCAGGAAACAAGCAGAGTATTCTGCAACTAACTAATACTTTAGTTTAATGTACTGAGTTTCTGCTATTTTCTTTAGCAGATGTAAAGAGAGTGACGAGTTTCGGGGGTGACTGGGGACTCTTCTGGGAATTAAACTAGACTAAAATTCCCATTCTACACGGGAAATAATGAAATTTGCATTTTGTTGCATGAAAATCGGTTGACTAGAATGCGACATAGGGAGTTTGGGGGTGTACCCATTGTTTAACCTAGGGATTTTCTCGAATTCTCGAGAAAAATTGGCACTATCGCTTAGTTGACTTCAGTTTTGAAACCTTTTTTTGGAAGCAAATGTAACAAATTTTCGCCAAAAAGTCGCCAAGGATGGCGATATGTGGAGCATTTTTATTAATGGGGGGGGGCTGTAATTTTTGCTTCCCTGCATTAGGATTATGCCTTATGCATTACTTAATCTGCATTTCTATTACATAATCCAATTTTGTGATTGACTGAGATGGAATTAAGATGGAATCTCTGGAATGTTTGTGAAACGTCGGTGTAAAGTATAAAAGAGTAGGATCGTTCCAGAGTTCAGAGCAGTTTAGTCAGCTGCTGCGAGCAGACCTTCATTCTGCTGACAACATAAGGCTCTGATTATGTGCTTTTGTAAGCCATCTGTCGATTATTTTGAGGAGCTTATTTTTGAAAGCTCTTTAGGCTTTCTTCATTGTGGAATCATGAGGAACTGCTGCCTCGAGAATTCGCACTGAGTTTTAGCCCATGGAAGATTTTTTTTGAGTGTTAAATACGGCATGTGAGAAAACTTCTATGTTAATCTGTTGGCTGTTATGAATTGTATTATTGGTTATTTATTACTGTATAGCAAATTATTCATCGACTTTCTAGTAAAATTTTTAATTCGTCCTGTGAACTGGGCTTTTTACTAGAACTTCCCATCTACACTGTATACTTTTAAGATTCGAACCCGGAAACTAAGCAGAGTTTTCTGCAACCATAATTTTGAATGTATTTTCAAAAGCACTGCAATTGCATATGAATATTTTTTTTTTTAATTTATCAAAATATTCTCTAACAGAAAGTGACTAGGTGTCAGCAGGCTGTACGTATCAGGGTTATTATGATTTTGCACAACTCGAAAAAACCCGGATGGGTTTTTTCGAAAAAGCCCACTTGAAAAAAAACCCAAGAAAAAAACCCAACTGGGTTTTTTCAAAATTTTAACTTTAATTACGTAGATAATACATCTCTTAATATCAGTACACCACTTGTAAAGTTTATAAACAGCTCCTATCTCCCTTCTACACCATCGCTACCAAAGGAAAAAAAAATTAAGACTTCACATTGGCATAAAAACTTTCAAGAGAAAAATTTTATGCCTGTCTGTATTAAAATGAATAAGGATTTTTTATCCATAAAAAATCATTAGTTTAAAAAGTTCTAATTAAGCACTAGTATAACACTATTAAAATTATTACTAATAGTCAATTTATCTAAGAGCAAACCATGATTGGGGTTGTAATTGATATTGATTTATACGTTTTTTTCATGTATGATTAATATAATTGTAATTAGTTGTTACTATTAATTTAACGATTTTTTATTTATAATTGATTTTTGTAATCGATTAGTTGCTTTAAGTTGTATTTAGTAACAAGCAAAATTTTTTTCAAATATTCTGAAACCCAATCCCTTCCTCTGAAAAAACCCTGATAAAACCCAGTGGGTTGGGTTTTTCAGAAAAAACCCGGGTTTTTAACAACACTGGTACGTATATGAGTACTTTGCTATGATGCATATTGCTACATTAAACTTTAGATTGGTTGAAGCACAGTACAATGGATACGCCTTTATTTTTGCGTATTACACAGGCCCGCATAAGTACACACACACATGTACTGTAACGCATGTGTTATGCACGCAAGCGTGTCGCACTCTTAAATTTTGCCCACCCTTGCAAAAAGTCCTGGCGGCAACCGTGCATTTGGATATTGCAGATCTCTGAAGTTTTACACCTTATGAAATATTAAAGATATTGTGTGTGTTTGAAAACAAACTTATTCTATTAATCATTGTAATCAGAGTTTAATAAAGATTTAATATGCTTAGTAAATTCTAACTGTATTTGGTCTCAAACAGAAGAAAAAAGAAAAAAAAAACTTATTATATTAAGTGCTCATAAATATGTTTAGTCAATTAACTGCTGTTTTTAAAATAAAATGTGCAGGTAATATTCCGTTAGAATTTTAAGTACTTTTCCGTTAGCCGGGCGCAAATGTCCCCAATTGTGAACCAAAAATAATGGGCGAATATTTATAAAACCGAAATAGTTATTCCTTATAAAACATTCTCATTTTTAAAATTTCCCTCTTTTGATGTTTGGTAGCCTCTTTGCCATTTAAGGAACCGGAAAACCTTATTTCGCGGTGTCCCTAAATGTTGCCCGGGGAGTACCACGTGGAGGTGGGCTACCTTACAGAGCATTTCGAACAACTTCAAGCACTTTAACTAGAGAAGTTGATGAAATAAAAAAAAATTTGTCTTGCATATTTTTTTTAATGAAAGAAAAGATACTTTAAACCAAAAGGAATTGCGTCACATCCATTTTGTTGAGCGTTTAAACGAGGGATTACCTTTCTTTCATATGCAGGCACATTTTGTGGGGGGGGGGATTTCGCAGTGGTCATACATTTTAATCAATGCCGTTGATCTATATTGAAAACAATCGGCAAAATGCAGTGACCCCTCTGATTACTATCATTACTGCTATTTTTTAAAGAATATGCGCAAAGTAGAAGGGGATTGATCTCAATCCATTGTTCATTCGAAATGCTCTGCGAACACTCCCCTTTCGGCCACCGCACTTCCACTCTCGATGTTGTTGAGGGGACTACGGTGACCAGGTACCAACTAGGTCAGGCAGCTTTTGTACCACATGACCTAGCGGAAACCCTTTTTGGTGGTTGGCATGGCGGCGGAGGGAGCAGGCGAGAGTCACAAGAGCTAGTCACAGGCTGGTTACAGTCACAAGTAGGAGAGAGTCACAGACAAAGGCGGATTCTGCTGGATGTCTTTAGCAGATATCCTTGTGATAGATCACAGTCACTTACGGACCACCTCTAGACGATCTTGTTGGGAAAAAAAATGTGAGGTGGCCTCTCGGTTTTTCAAGTCAGTACAGCCGACGTTAGTCAATTTTCGATGGTAACTTCAGCAATCGGCATCGGTAGAAAATGTCAAAATTGACTACCATTGATGATTCTCAGATAGTATAGGTGGTAGCCAATGCGGGATCAACAGTCTCTTTTCGTGGCACGATGTTTCTCGTTCAGTTTTCATTTTTGCTGCAGTGGGAGTAGGAGTGCTGCTGTGATGACGTGTTAATGCTGTTTTCTATGCTTTTGGGTCGATGCGGGTGGTGGCTGAGATGGACATGCTACGAATGAGTTGAAAGACGATGCTCGGAATCCAAAATATCAGTTCTGTGCTTTAAATTTCTGTCTTCGATGAAGCACATTGACCGGGATACGTTTTGGTGATATTCCATGGTTTGACAGATGATGGTTAGGAGCCAGAATTGCTGGTTGAAAATTTCCATACGATAAGTTTCTATTTTGTTAAAGCAGGTTGAGCTGTCTATGTTACTGGTGGTACTTTATCTGTTTAACGGACGAGGGCTGGAGTCTAGAATTGCAGATTGATAAGTTCTGTTCTGTAAATTTCTGTCTCGTTGAAGCACATTGATCGGGATACATTTTGGTGATATTCTATGGCTTGGCAGATGATGGTTAGGCTCCAGAATTGCAGGTTGAGCTGTCTGTGTTACTGAGGATACTTTATCTGCTTAACAGACGAGGGCTGGAGTCCAAAATTGCAAATTTATTAGTTCTGTTCTGTAAATTTCTGTCTCGTTGAATTGAGCGGAATACGTTATTGGTGATGTTCCGTGGTTTCACAGATGATGATTGGGCATCAGAATTGCAGGTTGAAAATTTCCATAGGATAAATTTCTATTTTGTTAAAGGAGATTGAGCTACCTATGTTACTGATGGTGTTTCATGCAAGACATACGATGGCTAGAGACCAGAATTACAAATTGATAAGTTCTGTGCTATAAATTTCAGTTTTGTTGTGAGGAAATTTGACATGGATACATTATTGGTAATATTTCATGGGTTAAAACACGATCAGTAGAACTCAAAATTGGAAGTTGAAAAGTTCTATGTTGTAAATTTCTGTTACGTTGAAGCAGATTGAGCATAATGTATTGCCGATGATATGTCATATTTCATAGGTTGAAGAATGATGACTAGAGTTCAGATTTGCAGGCTGAAAAATTCTATGCTGTCAATTTCTGTTACTTTATAGCAAGTTTAGGATGGTATATTATTAATGATGATACTTTATGAGTGAAAGAGATGATATTTATAGAGCTTCTTTCAGGTTGAAACTTTCTTTGCTATAAATTTCCGTGTTTAGTTCCGAAAGAGATGATATTTTCTTCTGCACTTTTGTTTTTGAAGTGAAAATATCTATTGAGTTTCATACGAATTCAAATTTATTGCTTTGAAGCTGTGAAACGCTGCCAAACAGTGAATCTTGAGATTTCAGATTTTATGAAAAAAATTGGATTTTGAGTAATTGTTTCTGCTTTTCTACTTTTGTTTTTTTCTTCCGGTCGGTATGAAAAAGAAGTCTGTCAATGAATTTCAAAAAGACGAAATTAACATTTTCAAAAGTAATTTAGTTTCGTTTTGCTGGGATTTCCTGAAAAAAAAAACCTTGCATTAAAAAACGAAGTTTCAACCATTGATATCTACTTAGTTCACATATGAGCAACTTCTGGACCGCTGGGCGGATGTGTCCCGCCGAGGATTTTGATCCGGCCAGCGGAACGTATCAGAATCCATACAAACCATTGAAAACACCGTATAAATCCCAATTATTCGGCCCGCGACTTCGCTAACATCGTAAAGTTTGGTCCGCAGCTTTCCAAAAGCTGCCCATATCTGATTATAAAAGAATTGAAACGACATCGAGAGACAAATTTGTCTCTCACAAGTTTTACGGCCGTCAACAGGAACAGACTGTTTTTCCATCAGTTCGATAAAAATGTCACAATATGCACATACATACATATTTGTTTTAAAATTGTGCGTATCTGTTATTCAGCCACAAAGAAAAAAAACTGAAGTAAAAGAAGCACACAAATAATTTAACCCTTTAACGCGCAGTGTTCCCGCTCTGGGAACACCCAATTCTAACATTTTGACTGTTGCCAGTCACGAAGAATAGATTTGATTTCTATAAAAATAGTGGCGGGTGACACAGCTCCACGAGAATCCTTTACTTTTGAGCACGTCATTTCCCGTCAAAAAAATGGTCACGATTATTTTTAACAGCACTGACATCTGCTGAAAAATGGAAGAATGCGGGGATAGATTGCCCAATGCTGAAAAAAGGGCAGCCGTTGCCATCGCTCGACTGAACTACCAGCAAGAGGGCGGACGATCGAAACGTTCATCGCGTGCCACCGATCGAGAGACCCTTTTTTTTGACGCTGCTGGCTGTGCCGCACAGCCAGCTGCGTTAAAAAAAAGGGTCTCTCGATCGGTGGCACGCGATGAACGTTTCGATCGTCCGCCCTCTTGCTGGTCGTTAAGTCGAGCGATGGCAACGGCTGTCCTTTTTTCAGCATTGGGAAAGGGTTGCGCCTCAAAGGGTTAAAATATGAAGAACTTTCCACCCGAGCCTGCTTAGGAGTGTTTATGCTTTTGAAGAGAAATATTTCTCTAGTACCCTATTTCTTGGTACTTGTACATCAATATGAAGAAATATGCTACTTGTTGTACAAGAAAATATTGTTGAAGAAACTGTGCCGAATTTTTGGATTCGTAAGATCGAAAGTCCAGTGTGTGTAGAAAGTTCAGTAATCAGTGCAGTTGGCAAGACGGAGTACAAACTTAATCTTTCCAGAAACTGGACGAACGATTCGCTATCCACAATTCATAGAGTTAACAAGCAAATTACTTGATTTAAGCTCAAACAGGGCGACTTTTTCAAATACTGCAGCTCGCATGCAATTAAAATCGTTCCACAGTCTTAAATCTCAGAGGAATACCCGAGCGGGATTCTTAACTGCTCCTCAGCATACAAGAATAAGATATTCACAAGCAGCCTTCAAAATTAGGCTTTGGAAAATAAGTGAAAGAGCGATATTTCTCACAGCAAAACGACACAGAGGAATACAGCGCTCACAAATAGGTAATCGACGATTCAAAACTAACTCAGTGTGGGCCATCTTCTCTATAAATTTCGTCGAAATTTCGAGCTATTTCTAGGTTATTACATTTCTCGAATATTCCCTATTCATCGCATAAATCGATTACGTAATATTAATGCGGAAAAGTAGATATTACAGGCCCCATTCATGAAATCTAGCCAAGCTTGGCGACTTTCGTGTGAAAAATTGGCCAAAAAGAAGCATTTTGTCAAAAAAAGTCTCCAATATTTAGCGTGAAATCCCCAAACCCAATGCTACCCAATGAAAAACTCAAAGGTCCCAATGTCGCATTTTTTTAAAACCGATTTACATGCAGTAAAATGCAAGATTTAATTATTGGATGCTTGGAATCCGAATTTTAGACCAAATTAACCTGCAGAAGAGCAGATCCACCCGAAAAATTGTAATATGTTTTTACTCAATAATTTTGCATACATAAACACAGTGGTCAAATTACGTGTCACCTGCCAATTTTTATGATCTTCTTGACGTGAATAGGTCTCTAAATTTGCTTCGATAGTGGGAGACGGTTTAGAAAATGGATGACGGCAAAATCATGGGGAAATAGTGTGATGCTGCAGCAACATATCGATCACCTACGTCCAAAATTTGATAGGATAGCCTAAATCCGGCTCTGACTACACGCTTAAATCTGTTGAGTAAAATAATAATCAAACGGAGTCTATGTTTACTCAATTATTGACTTCAAACAGCCATTCTCCCGTTTTAGTCAAATTTGCTCAATTAATCGACAAATATCAATGGAGCGAAAAATTCTCCATTTTTGAGCATTCTACAACAGCTCCATTTAGGCTCAATAATAATCAAAAATGAGGAGTGTCTGTCCGTTTTTGATTCATATAACTGTACTCAATTATGATTATTATTGAAGCTGTAGAATGAGCGTTTTTGCAAAATCAGCCCTTTTTTAATTAACATATTTATACTCAATTATTATTTTAACCTAGAAAAGGGGTGTTTTATTAAAATTGGCTGTTTTTGATTAATATATTGAATGATTCGTTTTCTTCATTTTTTATTATCAGAGCTGTAATCTATTATTATAAGCCCGAGAAAATAAATTTTAAATCAAGGCAAATACATTACATATATCTTAATACACTATAAAAAAGTATTTTTTTAATAGATCGAATATAATTTCACTATAGTCTCTCGTTATAAAACGAATTCACAGTACAGTCAGAATACAGAAATACAATCATGGTTCAACCAGCTGTGAGATTTAATGAAAGAAGCAACCCAATTTATTGACATGAAAAAGGTAAAATACTACTGACTCACTTAGGGTGGAGATATCCTAACTTCATTTGTTTTACAACAGCTTTTTATAATCCAATCGTAAGAAACTATGTCATTAAAGCGAAATATTTACCTAAAGCATCTCCTCCCTATCTAGGCTGAATTTATTTCACAACTCTGAATATGTAAAAGTTGCATTTGGTATTCGAATATAACATAAAATTATCAACAGCGAATACACACACAACTATGCCCGACTATGAACCGTTAGCCGTTGAACAGCGTGGGTCACGTGACAGAAATAGGATATATGGGTCGTGGGGGAGAAGAGACAGACAGAATACTCAAGTAGACAAGATTTTTTTCGGAAAATGAGTTAAATAGAATATAGCGGATGGGGAGTTCTGTGGCGAATGGAGGCATTCACAAATGATTGACTTGAATGAGTATTTTTTGGCGTAAAAGGATTTAAATCGGCCGATAAGAAATTTAATCAATAAATGAGTGTTAGTTTTAATCAATAGATTTAAGCGTGTACACTGTACAATTGCTGAAGGATAAAAGAATTCGCTACGTTGAGTGAGGCCTGTAAAGCATCACTCGCGCTTGAAGGGGTAAAGCGCCGCCATTTTGAGGTCGTTTCCCTGCGTCCCATAATGACCGTTTAGTTTAAATATTGACTCGGGGAAACTATAACGTTCATTTGCGTTTCGATCGTCAGCTCTCGTCAAGATCTGTCGATTGCGTATATAAGACATGAGTGTAAAATTGTTATAGTTAATATACAGAGTGAATTTGACATAATATGACAAACAAAAAAGGGTGAAAGAACAGCCCATTTGGAGTATGAAACACCCTAGAAACCCTGTTCTATCTTTAACCGTTTACGAGTTATTACGTCACGCATTGCACGGTTATGACCACTCATTTTTTTATTTTGTAGAATGTCTCGTGTGGTTCTTCTAATGATGCAATATTTCGCGTCCGTTAAGCTGGTTCAAATGAAAACAATACTTACTATGCCGAAAAACAGTTTAAACGTCGGAAGAACTTCCTTATTCTCCTAAAGCGCTTTTTCTTGGCTACCTACAAAACAATGCAAACTGGAATGAATTTTGGAAGTTTGTGTACTGAGAAGCAAGGAAAATGATGCGAGCACATTCAGGTCGAGATTCAAGTGAAACGCGCGCGATCGAGTTCGAATCGAACGTTTTTCAGTTCCCAGTTCAGTCCCCAGAATGCTTCCAATGAACTAACTATCGCTCTGTCACGTGATCAAAACACGATTGTTTTGTTTCAGTTGAATAAAAAACATGGATATATTTCGACGAGATATATTGGATATATTTCTGTTCGACGAGAAAAAAGTTCGAATTGTGTTTCACTTGAATCTTGCCCTTATTTTGATTGTTTCCTATGGTAGTTAGGCATACACACACACACACACACACACACACACACACAAGCATATCTACAGGATGGTCCAGAATGCAGGATAGAAAGTATTTCAAGTTAGTATGATTCTTTCCTATTTCTTAATAGGTTATATATTGGCATTTCGGGTGAATGCTGGATTACCGGAAATAAAGAATAAGCAATATAGAATTCCGAAAGAAAGAAACACCTAGTGAAGTGGTGATCGCGCGGTGAGTCACAGCACTCGAAATTCGCAGCGTTTTTGCAGCCATCAGACGGTGTTCTGGTCCTAATCTCGCGCTGGTTTTCATTGTTTACAGGTGGATGGCCAGATATGAATCTACCGCGAGAGTGTTTGGGATGAGGAAGCAAGGCGCCGAACACAGGCGGAATTTCAAATATCCGCAAAGGATCAAACCTCGCAATATACAAAGTCGAATGTCATGCTCTTCTGGAAACGCGCGGAAGCTTTTGGCATTCGAAAGATTTCGTTTTGTGTACACAGCCATTCTTATATCCGTGTAGACGATTTATTTGTGAAAAAATAAATAAAAAATGTAAACTGGAAAAACTATTTTAAGGAAATTGGAATCCCGCTTTCCTTTCAAAGCCCGATGACCGTGATGAATAGGACGTCCTGTCGATTGCGGCAGCTCATTTTTTCGCACAATGGATTCAGCTTTTTTGACTCTCGGAAATAAAGTAGTGCTGAAAAGAGCGAAAAAATCGCTTAAAAATGAGGGAACCGGTGGATTTTGATTTTTAAACGAGCACAGATTGCTTTTTATATTTTTATACATAATTATGAAAACTTTCCAAGCGGATCGCATAAGCGGTGTAGATGTTATGACACATCTTATGCATTTTAATCTTTTTCAACTTTTTAATCTTCCTGATGTCATGCCGATAAAATATTTAGATTGAAGTGGTTTACCGGAATGGTTAGAGAGTGAAACAGGGATCAGGGTAACTAGAATGTTACACGATTTTGTAGTTTAATGAGTGCAAAAAGCGTTCAGTGTCGTTTACTTATTCGCAAACATCATTCGAAACTTTACAAGAGCACGCCCGAAGGCCGGGCGCAATGCATAAGGCACTGTCTGTTCACGATTATTCAAGAAACAACGTGTAGTAGCACCAATACAAAAATTAAACCAGCAGACCGATTTCAGCACGTATGACAGGCCGTCGTCAGTACTAGAATGAGAATAGAAAGAATTTGCTCGGCTAAAAATAAAGGGGAATTCAAGATAGTGTTTACGAGGACCCATAACAAAGCAGGTATTCAGAAGAGGGTTTTATGCATGGACCCCACAAAGGTAGGGCCCGTTTGATCCCCGAGTCCAGGGCCCGTCCATGGGGGGGGGGGGCGAGTCTAGCCCTACTGAGTTCCAAATTTAATCGCCATAACTAATACAAACTAGAAAGAATATACAGATATTTAGAAAGTGATTTTATGAGACTTTCATGTAAATTAGGCAAGCTCGCGTGTTTAGGCTCATTAATTTAGCAAGGATGCGAAAAATTCTAGACCTATGGGGATCGAACCCAGGCTTACCGCGCGGTTGCTCTAAAACTGAGCTAATCTGGGACGATATCCAGATGACATTTCTCGCATAAGTGTTTAGGCTGAATAATTTAGCAACGATGCGAAAAATTCTAGAGCTGGGGATCGAAAAATTTTAAATTCCTCTTTTACTCGATGTATTTCAGAGGTAATCCACATCGTTTTAATCTACTTCTTTTATTATTTTTTTCACTCATTTATTTATTTATTTACTTAATCATTTATTTTTTGGTTCGCATGTATTTACAGTCGTCTACATTACATATATGGACCGCTGTTCTCACAAAATGAACGTTATTGAAATCTTAATATATAAAAATCCAGTGTCCGTGTGTATGTTCCGAAATAATTCAAAAACGGGTCAACTGATATTCATGAAAGTTGGCATATATATGTAATTTGGTCCAACTTAGATAATAGGATAGTTATTATTTAAATTAATGGTCTCAATAATTAATCTATATAAATAAAACAGAGTGTAAACTGTCCGTTTGTCTGTCTGTCTCTCCGTGTCTCGCGTAGCTCCGAAACGGGTGATCGTAGACCTACCCAATTTTGTACGGAAATTCTCCAAGACGGGTCTCGACACACCTCGAAGCGATTTTTTCGAAATTCGAATTAGAAAATGTTTTATTTTATGTTTTGTCCTATTTTTAGCGATTTTTCTTGCGTAATACATAATAACGCCGGTAATTGCACTCGCAAGAAAACGATAGTTACATCATCGTATAGAGGAGAAAATTTTCTTTTAAAAACTGTTTGTTCGGACTGTGTAACATAATTTGCAGGTTTTTGGGAATTTTTCAAATAAAATTAAATTTGACGCTGACTTTCGTAAAATATTTTTAAAACTGCTGCATCTTGAATTCTATCTGTCATAACTTTTTTATATTTCGGCAAAAGACGGAGCACACAATTAACCCAATTTTAAAAGAAGAACGGAGGAAAAATATAAATTAGGCGAAGTTTTACGAATTTTTAAGTAAAGAAGGATTTTTATTTCCGTAACACCTGCTTATCAATTTCGGTTTGATATCTTGCGGTTTGGTTGTCATGGATACAGTAACAATGATTAAAATTGCCAGCTGAAAAAATAAATAAAAACGGGTCCCGCGAGCAGACGATTAAAATTTCTTATAATTTCTTTTATAAATACTGGATTTATTTGTGAGAAGAAAAATTAAACTGCATAATCTAGAAAAACAATTTTAAAGCCTTTATAAATAGCGCTCTCTTATCTCTTTTCTTTTTGTAAAGGGTTGCAAGAGAAGACAGCATGTCTGAGGAAATAAGACATTTTGAAAGTGAGAAGTTCACTGCAAACGGTCCATTTTCACTTTTTTGATACCGAATGATGCTGACATAGTTTTTTTTTTTTTTTTTTTTTTGTGTGTGTGTGTGTGTCATTATAGTGAAATGATCTCAGGTTATTACATATATGACGCAAATTTTAAGTCAAGAGTGAAATAATTTTGCTTTTTCTAGATTCAACATCACTGGAATTAATTCGAATTACACATGTGAGGAAATTTTTCGCTTCCTACCGTGCGAAGAACGGGCACGCAGCTAGTAATGTATATAAACTTTTTTTAAAAGTACAGCGTTACTTACTTTTGGCGGAATGCTTTCATTGATAGAACTGGAAGAAGAAGATATTCTGCAATTAAAATAATTAAACATTAAAAAATGCAACCAGAGAATGTCTATGCACTTTTTTATACACTGTATTCCTCTTACATTAACTTTTTGCATAGTCTAGTGGGAACAATCGAAAGCTCATGGCATTATTAATACCCGTGACCGTTATTTTAAGGCCAATATTTTTACACCCGTCAATTCTAATGTAAAAAACAGTACTAGTCAGAAACCCCTCAATAATTATTTCTTTCACAGTGAAAGTAATGAAAATGGATAGGTTGATTGGAAAGAGTTGATAAACCCTATTCCATCTGACCTTGGGAAATTCTTTTCCTTTTAATATTTGCTCTATACAATTTGACATTGTTTGAAAGACATATTTAACTGAAAAATTTGTGATTATTTAAAAGACATCATTCAGAGCCAATCGTAGCCACCGCTGTTTAGGAACATTCTTGCTTTTGTTCTTCTGTGAGTCATCCAAAGAGGCTAACGTAGGGAATGCTATCCCGCACTATTTTTTTTTTTTGTCTCGCGGGATTTCGGGATTGTGCATCCTTGATCCCGCGGGATCCCACAATCCCTCGGAATTGGCGTTTCATTCAGCTAAGAATTCATTTCAACAGAGAAAAATTGGAAAAAGTAAGATTTTAACCACTATGAAGTTTAACTTTAATAGTAATAATTAATGTTTACTGATAATTAATACAATATTTTACAGAAATATGAAAATTATAGTCATGATATTCAGAATAACACACTTGGTTGCTAAAAAATAATGTAAAACAAGCCTGTGTGTAAAGAGTCACACGTGTTGCTAGTTTTGATCAATTTTAGTAAAATAGTTAAAAATGTAAATTAAAAAAATTAAAACCTAAAATGAAAACATTTTATATTAGAATCGCGATTGTTCGCCAAGAGAAAAATGAATAAGAGATATTTCTGTTCACTTGGAAATCGGGAAGTTGGCGAAAAATTTAGATGACATTGGATGCAAACTCCCGGATTATTAGAAAAATTAAAAACTTTAAAAATTGTGATTATTGATTCATGTGTTGTGAGATAAGATATATCCATATGCTACGATATTGGGTCGATGGA